>CAJGYM010000101.1:0-96663 GCA_904845305.1 Caenorhabditis auriculariae
ATCACCTGAAAAAAACTTATTTCTTAAAATATCCTCGGTTAATGAACAAATTAAAAATAAAGCTCTTCTTTGAATCAAACAAAGATAGATAAGAAAAAGTCTAAAGGAAAGTTCAATTCATCGAGAAATGCGATAAACCTCGAGGTCGGCGCACTTCTTCTTCCAGTCGACCGGCACAGCTTTCGGAGCGACCGGCGCCTTCACCAAAGAGCTTCTCATGGAAGCTGGTCCCCGAATTGTTCTCGTAGCTTCGGCGACGACAGGCCGCACTGGCGTCGAAGATCTTCCTGTGGTTCTCAGGGGGACAGACACCGAGGCAAGTCCCGGAGGGGCCTCTTTCTGCACCGATGTCCTCGGCGCGGCTGGTCTCGTCACTGAGGTTTTTGGACTCATTGCGTTTCCAACACCTTTTGTTACTTGAAACTAGTTATTATCAACGAAAAATTTTGTAGTGAATTGTCCCTTCTTTTAGTAAAAAAAAATCCGAGCATAAAGGGCTTCTTTTGTGCGTTCCTGCTTCAAGACCTGTGATTTATAGGTTAACGGTGCCTTGACCTCAAAAAAAAATTATCTTCTTTCGAAAAAGAATTCAACAGTTTTTAAAAGCGCAGAACTGTTGCAAAAGCAAAAAAATTGTTCTATTTCAACCAAATTTAGAAAAAAAAGATCAGTTCACTTGTTCTGACAGCTGATTGAGGTAAGACACGTTGGATGCTCCGCCTTTTGATTTTAGTCGTGGAGAGCTGGCCAACTGAAAAAGGACCAAAAATTTGAAACAAAATTTTTCGAACGAACCTCTCGGTACGTTCACTGTTCGTACTCGTAGCGGAGTCGGTAGATCTGAGCGCTTCATACCTACAAAAAAAGTCTGAAGATTATTGCTAAAAGAAGACGTTCTACGATTGGAAAACCACCGACTAAAGCGCTTTAGCATATACATAATAAAAAAGAGAAGAAAAAAGTTGAGTCATGTTGAAAGTAATTTCCGCAATATTCGAAATTATCTCTCACTCTCCGAAATTGAGCTATCTTTTTCGTTGTCTGACGATTATTTAGGAATTAGCGGAATCACTGGGAACACACGTGTTGATATACGTGTAGTATAAATACTGAACACGACAATGAAAAAAAAATCCCCGCGTTTGCTGATCGACTGTAGGTTTGATCTGCGCCCCAAAGAACCCTTTGGACTCCCCTTCGGAGGATCCATGGGTTTTTCGTTGAGTTTTTTTAAATCTAGGCGGAATTGGAATTCCGGGAGAGGGCGTAAAAATAAGCCCTTTAAAGATTTATATATCACAATATATGAATTTATATTGTAACTTTTGCGCGGGAAATCAAAACCTTGAAATTTGGAATTATTCGAATGTTTTCTACGACAGTTTCAAACTCGCGCATAAAAATCACCGTAAAAATTGATATATTTCGATATCCCGTTGTAGGACCCGTTTTTTTCTGAAGGCTCCTGAAATTCCAATTCTGCTTATTTCCCGAAATAATTTTGAACAAATAACGCGACAATTCTCAAATCGGGTACACATGTTCTTCTCTTCTTCGATTTCTCTTCTTAAAACCTTGTTTACCAGTTTCCCGATTTCAGCGGAACCTCTTTCGGAAAAATTTCTTCAAAGGAGAACCTTTCTTTTCGAATGAGTATTGATTTCGCCGCCCATCAGCGATTAGCGCCACCCGACCTGTCAATACATATAGCTGTCCGTTTACTCAGCTGTTTGTCTTTCTTTTTTTTTTCCTAGAGCCCGAATATATCACGCATTCCTTTATCCAGTTTGTCTTTCTGAAGTTTCAGTTTGTGAAATTGATAGGAAAATGTTTTGTAATCGTTTTCAATGATTTCAATATATTTAATTTATGCTTTCGAGATCTCTGTGAAAGTTTCGAAGTTTTTTTAAAAAGTTAGGTAGCAGAAACTTATTCACATTATGTCTAATCTGTTCACAAATTCATAGTGTGATTGAATTTCACAAATCTATGATGTAGTTTGAGGCGTAGAATCACCGCATGAAAAAAATGGTACTCAAATGGCTCCTCGCCGCGAAGCTTAATGACATTTGTCAATTCTTTTCAAAAATAATTCTTTGTAGAAAGGAATTCCGAACAGACTTAAGTAAAGAAGAATCTCTTTTATTCCATGAAGTAGTTACAGTTTGATCAATTTCTTCACAGTGATATCGATAAAAGAAGTTTTTGCCCTTTTTATTCTTAATTTATTTCAAAAAATTGAGGAAATAGCTAAAAGCTCGTCTGTTTCATTGATTCGGACTTTTGACTTTGACCTACAAGGACAAAAAAAAAGTTGGTGTTTGGTTACAGTGTTGTTGTTCGCGTCATTTCGACCGTTGGGAGGGGCGCGCGAATCGATAAATACGTCGAGCCAGTCGTAAACATGCGCTCGTTCATTCTCTGCTTTTTCGCTTTTGTTATCGGTACAAGTTTCTCTGCAATGGTTGGCGGCTGGACTAATCAGAATGCCGATGACTCCGAGTACATGGTTAGTGCATTCAGTTCCTACCTAAGGGATTGAGAACTACGAAAATTCTAAATGAATCCTTTAAAAAAATTTTTTTGAGAAAAAAAGCTGCAGAATAGGATTTCCGATTCGAGGTTCACAAAGCCTGTTCAAATATATTTTTTTAGCTCAATGCTTACTTTCAGAGAAAGTTTATACCATTTTCAAAGTAATTTTGCAAAAATCTTAATTATCTCTGACTGTCCAAAAGTTTTTTTTTCACTCCATTACGTTTATTCTAAATTTTGCAAATATAACTTGAACACGACTTTACAGTTGATTCTTTAGAAATTTTATTATTAGAAAAAAAGAGTTTGGAATTCAAAAAAATTTTTGAAAAAAAGTTTGATGTTGCTTTTATTTTTTTCATTGTCAAATTTTTATTTGCCAGTCCGTGAACTTTTACAACGAGTACAATGAATTACAAATTAAATAGGAATTAGTTTTTTTCCTTTTATTTTTTTCAATTAAAAATTACTATTCTAAAATGAGTATTTTTTTCCAGGATCGTGCCTGGAAGGCCGTGTCGAGCATCAACGACAACGCCTCCAACAATGGTCCTTACCACTTCATTCCCATTAAGGTATAATCATTGTTTGTTATATTTGAAGAGGAAAAAAAGTATATACTCTTAAAAAAATGTAAAATTATATAAAAAAAGTATGTATACTATAAAAAAATATACATATACTCTTAGCTTTATAGAATTTTATCAAAAAAGGAAAATCCTTTTGTTCAACTTGTAATCTTTCAAGTGAAAAATTACGAGGAAAAGTGTTCCATTTTGCCGAAAATTGAGTTTTTTATTGAAAATCTCGCTTCTCGAAAAAACGTCCGAGTTCTCACCAAAAAGCTAAACAAATGTTGAGATTTAAAGCGTTTATACGAATTTTCTGCTTTTCTAAACTGTCAAAAGAGCCCATATCAATTTCAAAACAAAAAATAGGTTTCCATGACGAGCTTTTGTTTACATGAAAAGCGATCACAAAAACAGAATTTTTGCTTCATAAACACTAAAAGCTGTTATCGCGATTGAATTTCTCGCACGATTCGATGAAGCATGAGAAATCAGAAAATGATAAACAGTATTTGGAGAAAATATCTCAACAAAAGCATTCCCTTCTATTTTTTCGGATAAACACATCTTAATAAAAACATTTAGAAATAATTTCTGAGAATATTAGTGACATATTCCAAAATATTTTCGAAAGTATTGAATTTTAGGACAGTTGAAACTTTTTGATCATTCTTCGTCTTCATAAGAACACCGAAATACTTTATAGTTAGGTTTTTTTTAACGAATTTGATATTTTTCCAGCAGACTGATAGTTGAAATTTTCTTGCTCAAAATTTTCGAAACTAAATATTTATAATTATAACGCAAAAATACAATCAAAGTCCATTTCATTTGTGAGCTGGGGTTGTGGGCGCCACTGTAGTCGAAGCCACGTCGCCGTTGTTGAGAACGACGATCGCAGCGGAGCCTCCGAGAAGGGCCGCCCAAATCGCCCAAAAAAGGGCCAGTAGAACGTATCTTCAAAAAAAAATGATAATAGTTCGAAAAGAAGACAAAGATTCCTAGCAAGATGAGATCGTAATAAAATTCAAGAGTCGAAAAATTTATATATTTTTTCAACTCACTTCTTCGATTTTTTAATGACTAAAGAATTTCTGAAAATTCGATCTTTGGCTGTGTTTTTGAACACTAACGCAATGTAAACCTTCTTTACCGCTCTTTTAAGACTAGAACCCGTTTTTCTCCACTACAACAGTGTAAATTGGACTGTTGGGTATTGTTCTTCAGTTGTCCGATGTTTCTTTGAGAACCAACTTTTTCGATACAGAGAATAAAGAAAAAAGAACCTGGTGATTTTCCACTTGGTTTCTTCTCGTTTCTTCACTAGCTCCTCATAAGAGTAGCCGATGATTGGCTCTTTATGCGATGACTCTTGCTAAATAATATTATTTCAAGTGTTCAAATTATGTTCCTTTGAAAAGAAAGTTTTGTAACGGATTAAAGTTCGTAATCTATTATTAATTTTATCATTGAAAAGGGTGGTTTTTGACGTCTTAAAGAAGAAGTTTTCTCTTTGAATTTTGTAATTTACGTAAAATGTGCACAACAACTTTGAAGTTGTAGATTCATATACCTGCGTAAAATTCCAGAAATTAATTTTGAAAGTTCCCATTAAGACACAGAATCAGACTTAAACTAGACATCAAAAACGTATTTGAGCCAGTTTTCAGAAAAAGTTTTTACTGGAAAGTAGTGGCCTTTCTTTTTGGAAGCACCATAACTCGATCAGAAGCGACACAAAGAAATATTTTAATGTACTGAGATAGTTATTCTTTAGAAATCATCAGGGAAATTTCATCTTTCCGAAACTTTTTCCTTCGTAATATCCTTGTAAACCTTGACAGAAACTGTTGAAAAGCCGCTGATAGTATTATTCCTGGTCGATGGCGAATCCATTTCTGCTAAAATCGAATAACTTTCGGAATGCGTTTTGAAAATGAGCGGAAATTGATGTGTGCAACGTTTTTGGTGGTCGAAAAGAAATAAAAGAAGAAAAGAACGAGAGATAAAATGTTGAAGAGAAACGAGCCCCAAATGATAAGACGTTGAGCAAATTTCGTTTTTCGGGAAATTAATCACCATTTATTTTCAAAGATTCAATTTAAAATTTTGACAAAACGTTGAGAAAGGAAATTGAATTTGAAAGAAAAGCGATTGTTTTTTTCCAAAGTTGACCTCTTCAGATAACTTTTTTTAGACGTATAGATTTTTTTGTTTCAAGAACCTTCTAATTATTGTGAATCATAACGCAAAACATTTTTTTGATTCAAAATAGAAGCATTCAAAAAAACGAAAAAAAGTCATGAATACCGTGCTTTTTTTCATCTTTTTTTCTTTTTGGGTAAACAGAAACTTGGAATCAATATTTTTTTGTGATTTTTTTCTCTTCTTTTCATAACAAACAATGGAAGGAGCACGTGAAAGTTGAGAATAAAAGAAAACAAGATAATGAATATTTTTTCTCGGAATTTCATGAGAAGAAATCATACAGAAAATAAGCGATAATATAAGTTAGAATAAAATTATGAATTTGAATTCTTGCAGGTAATCAGCGCCAAGACCCAAGTCGTCGCCGGAGTTCAGCACAAGTTCGAAGTTGTTGTTGGCCAGTCGACTTGCAAGAAGGGCGTGAGTTTTTTTTTTCTTTTCATTTTTCAAAGGAAAACTATCAATAATTGGAAGGTAGTCAAATTTTGTTCATTAAGCTTTTTTTCCCATTAAAAAAATATTTTGCAATCTTTTTTTCAAAAAAATTCCTTTCATTCGTATCAAAGAAAGCATTAAATAGTTCAAAAATTGTTCTTTCAGACTTCAATATGAGGATTTTTTTCCTATAAAATATCCATTTCTGAAAAATGTAGGAAAAAGTATTCTAAAAAGGAATGTTATTTTTCAGGACACTGACCCCAAGACGATCAAGGCTTCCAACTGCCAGCTCAAGGATGACGGAAGTCGCGCTGTTAGTTTTTATTTTTATGTTTCAAGATAGAGGGCTTCAAAAGAACGTATTTTTCCGATTAAGCTGAAAATTTCCCCAAAAAATGAGATAAAATATTTCATGATTGCAGATCTACGAAGTGACCCTCTGGGAGAAGCCGTGGGAGAACTTCGAGGAGTACAACGTCCAAAAAGTTCGCGACGTCGAATCCAACGAGCAATTCTGAATCTCCACAATCAATACTCCGTTTTTTTGTACACCTGTGGTCAAAATCCCTCTTTCCCGCATTTATATATATTTTTTTAATGTATCATTTTTTTCAAACATTCCCGGGGACTGTAAATTCATTTTTGTAAAGTAAATATTACATCTCTCCAAATTTTGAAAAAAATGACGGAAAAATCGTTCTTATAATTATAAACATGTAAGTTTGGGTTGTAGAGAAAACGAAAAGAAAATATTCGAGGTAGAGATCTGACGAGATTGACATTTTTGTTCAAATAACCAGCATTGGGGGATAAAAATGATAGTTGAGCGAAGAAAAACCAAAAAGAAAACGAGCGAGTAAAAGGGTTTTGATGATTATTATGAACGGAGATATATATTATTTTTCATTTTGAGATTTCATTTGTGACGCGATTCGTTGAATCGAAGACGGACCAGGTAACGCATTTTGATCTGGTTCGTGTTGTAGACGATATATCTGAAAAAATGTGAAAAACTTACTTTGTAGGGAACAAAAAAGATAGAAAACTGAAACTTTCTGACTAGTGAGAGCACTGGCGCGTAAACTTGCGAATTTTTTCTTGAAAATAAATTTCTTTCAATCTTTCCTGGACAGTCGGAAAGCCAATGCTCCGAGTTGATCAATTCTTTTTTTTTTGATATTTCAATAACCTTCTCTTAAAAATAGACAAGAAAGGTAAAAAAATCGAAAAAAATTCTCTCGTTCGTAAAAAAAAGTTGGAATGAAAACCCACTCATTGTACAGAAGGGCAGAGTTCAGGGCAGTGTCGATTTTGGCCTTTCCGAGAGGAATCACGTAGCCGTCGGGGTGCGCGTGATCGTCCAGCCGGTTGGGACTTTCGCGTCCAACTCCTGAATTCTCTGTTACAATACAAGTTCTCTAAAAATCTGAACACAAAAAGGCGTTTCACACATGCTTTGTTCTCGCTATTTTTGAAAAAAAAACTACATGAGTTTTGACTTGGGAACTCAGATATTAAAAAAATACAGGAAAATTTTTCAAAATTTACTGCATTTCATGCCTTTTTTTAAGCCTTATTTTCGATGCTGACGGTTTCATTTCAGCTTTTTTTTCGTTTGGTAGCTTTTTTAGATTTGATTTTCAGTTCACATTGGACCATATTTGGGGTAAAGATACAAGTTTCTTACCAATAGTGCAATGAAGAAAAATCACAGAAGTAAAAAAGCTACCGTATCCACTGCTTTTTTTCGCACTTTTTCATCACACAACTGCAAAAAAAAAAAACAGCAAGAAAAAGGCCTTGCAACGAAACTTGATCAAATTTGGTATATGGTATAAAAAAATTTTTAGTTTCAACAGAAAAACTTGATTAATAAAATAAAAAAATCTCATAGATTCATCCTCAACCTTTGAGAAAAAAATTTGCATAGGTGTCCTGGAATTTCCCTAGATGGTTTTCCTCTCATTCACTGGATGATTTTTTTTCATTTTTCATTTGTCTTTTGTTCTCGATTACTCTCAAAATACCTTTAACGGAGCCGAATCCCTTGATGGAGTTGGCGCTGTGGCCGACGGAATGGAGTTCTTCCTTGCAGGTTCCCAGAGCGACCTCGCACAGGAGCATGTAGCCCTCCTCGCCAGGATTCGTCTGCCAATTTCATTTGTCTTTCAAAAACAGAAGATCTCACTCTG
Organism: Caenorhabditis auriculariae; assembly: GCA_904845305.1. Classification (NCBI taxonomy): domain Eukaryota; kingdom Metazoa; phylum Nematoda; class Chromadorea; order Rhabditida; family Rhabditidae; genus Caenorhabditis; species Caenorhabditis auriculariae. The sequence continues at coordinate 7,943 of CAJGYM010000101.1, forward strand.
CAGTAAAACGAGCTTTTCGTGAACATGTCGGCGAAGTAGACGCCCTTTCCGAACATGTAGCCGGTCTGAAATCGATTTTTTCTTTCTTTCTGGATGCAAATTTTCGATAATCCTGTGATTTAATCGAATAATTTCTATCCAAATCCGTTTCAGATTACATTTAATCGCGATAGAACTTACTATCTAAATATTAAAATATCGGAATTTTCAAATGTTTCCGTTATTCCTTCCGTATCACCTTAAGTCATACTCTTCTTTTTTGTTTTCTCTATTTCCCTTATCAAAAATTAAATTCTTCTCTTTAGCCCAAAAACCATACAACGGGAGCTTCTGGCGGCGCGATCCTGAGTCCCTGGCTGAGGATTCCGACGTAATTCATCTTGAGGGATCCGTGCCAGAGTAACATTCGGTTGCCCAGTTGCCACTGGAACTTTTCCTCTTCTCCATGTCGCTTCAGCTTCAAAATCTGAAGGAAAAACGGGATAATTGTTCAAGCATCGATTTTGGAAGAATTAGAATACTTTCCTTAGAAATTGAGGTCGAAAAAAAAATTGCGAACATTTTTCTGAGATTTCAACGGGAAATGTTCATTTTTTGTTGAAGGGTAACCATTAAAATATGGAATTTTTGATTTCGGAAAAATATTTTTCCAATGGATTCGTGTGTAATAGACGCGCAACAATTCTTCCTAAACAGTTAACATTTTAATTTTTGGAGCATTTTTCATAATAATAAGGAACATAATAAAGTTTTTTTGATATATTCAAAATTCTGGAATGGACAAAAAAATGTCGATTTTTTTCTTCTTTTTCAAATTAAAACTTACGTATTTTTCTTCTAGAATTTGAGCAAAATCAACAAATTTTTCCAGTCGAAACTCCAATAAATCATGACTAACATCGAGGAGCTCGTACTTGACGACGTGAGTCGACCCGACGCTGTTCTTCAGGTATTTCTTCAGAACCGCAAACTCGGCCGTGTCATGGGGCAGAGGCTGAAAATTCCTTTATCATCCAGAAAGGTTCACTTCAACTGAGAACCTCCATGTCACACCTGAGCTCTTTGTAATGAGCATCAACTGGGTCCAAAGTCGCCGGAATCTTCTTTTTGTCGTTTTTAACCGTCTCGTAGGCGTATTGAATCTCCAGCAGGGCATCCAACATTTCTGTTTTTTGCTGAACAGTCTCATTCGTTTAAAGATAGACCAAGATGATTGATCCCTCAATTTTCACCTCAAAGAGTCTAGAAATCTAACGAAGATGCGCTTATGAATCAAGGGCCATTTTTATCAAATTTTTTTTTTCAATCACTTAAGGCGTTCCTCAAAAACTCCTTGGAGAAGGCACTAAATTGGCGACTAAAACCACCTCTATAGAAACCATTTTGCGTCTTTTAGTGGTCATTAGAGTAGATTTTAGTCCTCTAAAAGCACCACCTAAACTCCGAAAAAACCATTAAAATTTAGTTACTTAACTGGCCACTTATTTGACTAGAGGCCACTAAAATGTCAAAACCCCAAAGTGACCATTAAACAATTTCCCAGTAAGTCTGTTCACAGATTCATCGACAGAAAGGCCAAAATATCAGTTCCTGCATCCGAACCTTGAGAATCCCGACATTATCTAGCAAAATCGGCTCGCGCATGCCGAAATTGTGAGGAATGTAGGTGTAGAACTTGTTGGTGATGTCGATGATTTTCTCGCGGCTCGGCTTTTCGGCCAGAAGGGCGTTTTGGAGCTCGGAGAGGACATTGAACGCCTTCATGATCTGCTCTTTGGAGAGCTTTCCGAGGGGCATCTTCTCCAGGTCCAGCTGCAAAATTTACGGCTTTTATTGATAATTTTCTATCATTTCTTCAAATCTTTTTTTTCTTTCAATTTATAGTCTGAATTGATCTTCTCAATTTTTCAAGAACTTTTTTTTGAAATTGAGCTCAAAATGAGAAGAATTCAAAATTGCAACCTCAAAGCTCTGCATAGCGGCCTTCATGTTCCGGACGTCGAAAATGGCCATTAAAACGGTCTTGACGCCTGATGGAAGCGTCGTTTTCGAGCCCGGCGCGACAACTTCAACATCTTCTTCCTGTATTCATTTTTTGATGATTTCCAGAGATATTCTAGTATTGAGGCTGATAGAAATGTAATAAGAACCCTTTTTTCCTCTAAAGAAGGTCTAAACGCCCTGGAAGTTTCTGAAAACTATCAGAGTTCTTGTTGAAGTTATAGAAAAAGGTTCTGGAAGCTATGATTCTAGAATTTTTTTTGGTTTTTGTTACTTTTAGACGTCTGTTTTTTAAAAATCATAAAGGTTGAGACATACATAATCTTCATTGGTAATTAAAAAAATAGTTCAGACCTAAATGAAAAATTTCAGGTATATCATGATCGTACTTACTTGTCAATATTGAACCAAACTTAATTTTTTCAACTTTCGACTGATTCCAAAATTTGCACATCTTCTAGAAAAAACCCACAAACTCCTTGTAGTCGTTCTCGACAAAGTTCATCTTTCCGGCGAACTTGCGGAAATATTTCCGATTCTGCCATTGATTGCCCGTTTTCTCGTGGAAATGACTGAATAAGAACATATAGACTTTAAATCGACTAGGAGTTCTCACAAATGGAACTTTTGGATGGCACTGGCCTCGTTGCTAAATTGGTCCTCGCAGGTGCCGCCGACGGCCGTTCCGACGCGACCCCAAGACCGGAAGAGGACGTATCTGGAAGGATTTCGTCGAGATGGAAAAACTCATGTCTCCGACTTATAATCATATGAGTCGTGCTTCAGAAGTTGCAGCTTGTAGTAGGAATTTCGGTTGTCTGCGGCGTCAGTCATGCTCATCGCGGCTGAGTAAATACCTAGAAGAATAAATTCGATCAAAACTCTTCTTCAGACCTTTCATTCTTACTGTCAAAAATTTAGTTCCAAACACTTTTTTGAACTAATAATCACGGGCAAAGTCCAAAAGGTCTCAAAAAGGACTTTCGGAAAAAATGTCTCAAAGGTGCCTTTTTTCTGGATCTTTTTTTCCGAAAAGGCCTTTTGAGGAGATAAAAAAAGAAGGAGGCGGGAAAAAGGAGATTCCGAGAAACTTTTGACACCTTTTTGGAACTCAAAAAGGAGCTTCAGGATCTTCTTTTTAAGACCTTTTTGAGGTCGTTTGGACTTTGCCTGTGACTATACTTTTTTCAAAGAGTTTCCCGAAACTAAAAAAAATATCATTTGGTCAGAACTCTCTTTGATTTGTCGGTCCGGTCTCAAACTAAACGAATTCCTAATTTGAGAATATGAAAAAAAAAAAACACCCTTCAATCTCACCCGTTTCATCCCGAAACACGTGGTAGGACGTCGGATCGGAGAATTCCGAATCGACGACGGTTCCTTTTTTGACGACCTGCGTCGCCATCCCTAAAAATCCTCTCATTACAACTATTCATCCTAATTATTCAGACCAAGTTGGACAGTTTTATAGTCGCCTTCGAAGATTTCAAAGGCGGATCTTCCTTCTTGCTGGAAGCCGTACTTTTTGAACGCCGACTGGGCTCCTTTTCTGGAAGGTTTGGGAATTGGAAAATGAATTTCGGTAGGGAAAACGAACACAATCACTGCCTGATCTTCCAGGGAGTAGATTCGCTCGCTCAGGTACTGAAATTTCGATTTTTCGAGATAAAAACGTGGAAAAACTCAACCTTATTGAAGGGAGCGGTTCGAAGAAATTCGTACTTTATGACGATATTTCGGGGAATCGCGAAAGGAGATCGCGTCGGATTCTTATCAATATGTGTGCATTTGGTAAACTCGGATACGTAGCCAAGACACACGTAGGTTTTGTGGGAACAACTGAAAATTATGGATCATTCAATTTACGACATCGAAATGATATAGTTAGGAGGAAAAAGCACATTTTAAAGATACAGTGGAAAAAAGACTGTTAGACGGTGTTCTCTGCGGCAAAGACGTTCTGTTTTTTTAAGGTTCCGAAAAGACTTCACAGATTATCTCGAAGTTGAATCAAAGGATTTTCTTTCCGTATCACAGAAACTAAATTTCCTTTTGAATTCAGAAGTAATGAAATTCCAAAAAAATTTCTGTGAGTCAGAACTAATCACATAAATAGGCCAGAGACGCCAAACAAGAGGATGCTGGTCCTTTTTCAGGAGTCAAAAGAGACCTTCCGTTGTTAACGAGACTGGTTCGCTCCCTGAAGAGGAAAAGGGCCTTTCCTCGACGTCTCTGGCCTGTTTCGAATCTTTTGGGTTCCCTCCTCTGGGCAGCCCCCGCAACCCGTACCACTCTAAAGGCGTGACTGAGAACTGTGCAGCGGCGTCCCCAGCGTCCAGCCGCCCTCAGTTTTCAGTCTCATCCCCGTCGCCACGTTTCATTTTTCTTTTTTCCGCAGTTTATATTTATTGTCGCATTTTATATTTGTTCTATATTATTATATTGTATATTTGTTCCGTTCTATTTTTATTTATATGGTTTGATTACCCAAAGTTTGAGATGAATTCTTTGTTGGAATGTCTTTAACGGAAAAGTGAACGAAGAGTAAACAGAGGGAAGAGCTCAGCTAAAAAATGAGCTCTTAGAATGGACAACTTTTAGAAAGTTGGTTAAAATAAAGTCTTATTTTTTCAGAGGATTACTCTTCCAGTCTCTAAAAAAAGTCTATGAATTTCTTTTCGAACCCTACTTGACCAATAAGAAATACAACTTTTTTTTTCCAACTTTACCTATAAACGAGCTGTCCAAGACACTTTGGACACGGCGCCGGCTTGCCAAAAGTTCCAAAGTCCACAACTCGTTCGACTATCTTCAATACAAATTTCTTTCTTCTCAGAATATCCTTCTAAAACCTTTGTACTTTCCTTGGGAACTTCGATATTGTTCGATTTGAGCATGTCGATCAGATCGTTTTTTGAAACATTTTCGAGTGCTTTCCGGAGCTCCCACATCACGTCTGACTGGCCCTAGAAATCGGACTTGGCATGAAAAACGAGGAATTTGATTGAATTTTATAAAAAGTTAATTGAGAAAAACTATGAAACAACTTTAAAAAAATAAAATCATTTCAACTTTTTTTGAAACGAAAGGCGATATGTGGAAACTCGAACTCAAACGCAATTTTTTTGTCATTTTTTTGATAGTTTTTTTCAAAAAAACCTAGTTAAATTTTTGAACTCTATTCAAATGAATAAAAAGATGCGTTTACTGATTTTTGAAGAAAGAAAAAATAATGAGAAGCATCCCTTTCGATTTTTTTGCATATGAACCATTTTCCATTTTTTCGAATTCCGATAGGTTTCTTTGACTTTGATGTGACCTCACTCGAAAGTTAGGAGCTTTAAAAACTGATACTTTTAGAACCTTTTTAAAGTACATCAATAGTTTTGGCGAAGTTTTTGGACAAATCCCGATCAAAAAGTGCAATGACCTTTCTTATAAGAGCCACTCAAACCTTGAGCTTTTCCTTCCTCCTGTTCTTTTCCTCGTCCGCCGGATCGTTCTCATTCCGCGGCCGTTTCGCTTCAGGCTGTTCCAACTTCACGTGGCTTGCTTTCTTTTCCATTTTCGCCGAGGTTCCAGCTGTGCTAAGGCCACTGAAGAAGAAAAATAGCCATCTACTAAGAAGTCTAGGTGTACTCGTCGACGACGACGCAGTCGCCACTGACGTCAGCAGCCGTCGGATTTCCATTTCCGGCCGAGTTCATGGATTCGGCTTCGTCCTTCGATTCGGGCTTCGCGACCTTCAAAAATTCTTTCCGACGCTTTTTATTGAGAGATGAGAGACGAAATTTTTTTCATAATTTTTTTAGGTTAAACAAATGTTTCAGTCATAAATTTAACATGGACGTGAATATTAAGCGGCAAGCATCTTCATCTTTTTTTCAAAATGTTCCTTTCATTTTTTTCATTTTCGTTTTTTTCTTTTTATAGTATTCGAATTGAGAATTTTTTTATTAACTGGATTTTTCATGGATAACTATCGACTTGTGAATTGGAAGTCATAATTTTTTTCAAAAAAATAAACGATTTTTTTTGAGGTTTTTTCATTCGAAAAAAAGACTGTTTTGAGCATCTTTGTGTTGCTCTGAAATCTATTTTTTTGTAGAGAACGTTGAGCTTTTTTTCTTTTATGAAAAAAAAGCAAGAGAATGAATGAATTTCATGTGTACATTACCGTAGTTAGACGAAAAGACGAATCTTTTTATTTGTTACAGGAGAAAAAAACTAACTTTTCATGTTTTATCATAATTGAAAACACTTTTTTTGAAAAAAACCTACGCTTATTTTTAACATGCAACCACTCCTCCGCCTCTCTAGCCTTCTCAAATCGTTCGATCCTCTCATTCGAAGTACCGTTCTTACAAGGTTCTAACGCGATGACTCACAGGCAGAGCGGCGTCCCGGTTACTATTTTCCGCGTTGTTTTATTTTGCCTTTTATCGATTCTTTTCTTTTAGTTTTAATTGTTCACTTTCTCGTCCCTATAACTGTATGGCGCCAAAAAAGGATTAAGAACCCGACCGTTTCAATACTAACAAAAAATAAAAAGTCGTTTCAAGATTTTACTGTGATCCCTAAAAACTTGAAAAAAAATTAGAGAGGCCTACTTTTTTCATAAATAAAGTGGTTTTGACTTCAGAATTCTCCCAAAAACTCCTCGAATCCTACCGGCTGCGGAACTTTCTGCTGCTGTTCAAGAAGTAGCAATAAATCCTTCTCGGCTTCCTTCAGAGCATCGAATCCGACAATATTTGATACCTCACCCTTAACATGAAAACATCAAAAAACTCTCCAAAGCCTTCAAAAAAACCTCATAAGTACACCCGTTTGTGAAAACGCACACGGCATGATTCCACTTTGATTTCCTTTTCAACTGAAAAATTTGCGCTTATATTTTCGAAAAACAAAATAATTGAACCTTAAGTTCGTCTTTGTGGAAGAAATCTTTGCAAATATCGCATTTTCCTCTGAAAAAAGACTTGGAATGGTTCAAAAATGAGAGGAAAACCTATTGGTGGCAGAGTAATCAGCTTCGAGTTGGGTAAAATTATTTGGAACTGGGGACGTTCTTGATATTTCAGGCTTGCTCTTGGAACTGTTGAAAGCCTCGAGTTTGCCGCGGACTATTTCCTGGAATTTTTTTGAGCCTTTTTTTTTTCGATTTTTGACCTGTTTTAGCTGTGAAAATTTTGTTTTAATTTGGGGTTGAAAAACTTCTGATACTACGTTCGCCAACTCTTTGATGTACCGGACACAGATTTTTAAATTTCAGCATGAACAAATCAGACTTCGCAAGGACGTTTTAGAAAATTTCAAGTTATCAATTAAGAGTTCGGTAAAAGGATCTCTTGAAACGCTGGGAAACGTCCGGGGCGCGTCCGGTTTGCGTTACCAAAGGGGGAAAAGTTCTTTCATTCAAAAAAAAGGAGGTCCTAAAGCTCTGAAACCGCACTTTCCACTACATTTTGATAGTTTGTTCTGACTTTTTTCGTCTTTTCTCGAAAAAAAAGTGTAAATATTTTTTGAAAGCTCTTCGTTTTCTAATTCATTACCCAAAGTCCTAAGAACTCTTTCTTCTTCAAATCTTCCTTTTTTCTTTCTACTTTCGTAATTCTCCCTTTGAAGTTTTTTTTTTCACTTTCGATCATTATTAATAACATCTAGCCAAAAACAAAACTGTTGATTTTGTGCTGAAAAAACCTGATCTTCCCATCGCAGAAGGTCCATTCCCTTGATCGAACTCTCGTTGATCCGATCTTTGCCCGCTCTGAGCTTTTTTTCCAAAAGCAACTGCTATGGTGCCAGTTATCCTGAAGGCCGTCGAAGAAACGGCTCGGCTCCAGCGCCGAAATTCGCATCGAGCCCTAATTTTATGAATAATTTCGATTCATTTTATGAATTCAATTAGAAAAACTACTCAAACAAGTCAAAACTGATTTTCACAGAAGCTTTTTTGATCATTATTTTTTTATTTTGCTTTTTTTTCAAAAATGTTTACTAAGGAATATAAAAAAAGATTTATGAAATTACAAAAAAAATAAAAAAATGTAGTTTTTTTGAGAGTTTCCCGGAAACTGAAAAAAATATGATCAAATTCAAAAAAATAGCGCCTAAATTTCCTTATTTAAGAATATGTTTTATTGATTCTGAGTCTATCCCTCTTATAAAAAAACTACTTCATTCCTTGATTAATATATATAATGAGATATTCAATTCATTCACAAAATAAATCTAAAAAAATATTGCGGATTCGAGGAATTTCAAAAAAAGTGTCAATCATATAACTAATTTTTTTCAAAAATTTAGAAACATGCTTGAAATGGATGACCGAAATAGTGATCAGAAGATAAAAACTATATTTCTCCAAACTTTGATCAGGGCTTTTAGATTAGAAGAGGCTCCCAAAAACATCTAACATAAAAGAAAAAATGAAGTTCACCTCGGAGATTAGTTCTCTGCAAGCTTTACAGGCGGCTCGGCCAGACTTTGCATATTCTACAGCATATGGTAATTGACATCGTTTTTCAAGGGATTCGTGAGAATCCATTCTCTGGAAAATTGCAATTGTTGAGCTAGAATAATGAGAACGAAAATGAAAAAATTTTAACGATAAAAAAGTACTTTGTTCAAGAAAGATTAAAAAGACGAAAAGATATAAATATAGCTGCTTCACGGCTGGCTTGAGCCATCGGAAAAAAGGTCCTGACACCAAAAGAAACGAGATAGCGCGTGGTTGATGGAGAGGGCAGACAGGCCATGCCTTTTTGCGTCTCAATCTTACCGTGACTCGACTATATTCATAGGAAAGTGGAATCGTGAAAAAAATATAAGTGAATAGAACGATTCATTGCATTTTTGAACTGTGTGGCTTTTTCGAAAAAAATAATTTTTTTAAAAAAAGCTGCTCCGTAGAAAATTCGAAAAATATCAATAGGTATGAAAATACTTCAAATTTCTTTTTCATTTCTGTTTCCTTAGAAATATCCGTGAAATCACCATGTCATGAAAGCTAAAAAGGAATTTCTTCGGAATTTGACAAAACATCAAAGATAAAATTAGGATTCAGAATTGGAAGCTAGAGAGCATACGATGTTGGATAGGTCTGACATTTATACTTCTCTGGCCTCTCAAAACTTTCAAACATTCTCTTTCTGGAGATCGGATTTACAGAGGTTGCGTCTACTACTTATAAACGCTAAAGTGCTCCCTAAAGAAGCAACGTTAGGGGTCTTTGAATGTAAAAATATCAAGAGGATAAAACTATCAAGTTTTATTAAAAACTTCTTTTTAAATAATTGGATAAAAAAAATAATCGGAAGAAAACTATAGGGGCCACCTAAGTAGCCCTCTAGGGGGCACGATTTTGTGCCCTGTAGGGGCTGTATTTTTCCCTATTCCCTCTAGGAACCACTCTGGCGTTCCTAAGTAGGGAGAGATGAAATAAAGCCTTTTGGGTAGAAGAAATCAGAAATGCAACAAAAAATGAACAAAAAGTACATTTTGAAGCAGACGGAATTCAACAAAAAAAGTCAAAACATCATAATAAAAAAACCTTTATCACAATCTTTAGAATATCACATATAACAAGTGCATATTTTGCCATTCAATAAAACAAGAAGAAATATAACCAAGACGTGTTCGATAGTCAAAACGCAGCGTTTTCGTACAAAAAAAAATGATTTTTTTTCTGGGAAAGTGGACAGTAGAATCGATTTAAAGCCGTTTCTAGTTTTTCCCACGGCACCCGTCAACCAATCAAAACAGTGGCTCACAGCAGAAGAGTTTATCGAGAGGGCGCGAATAATCTCGAAAAACAGCGCTCGCTAATCTGAGCAGCGATCGAAGACGCGCAACATCGGCGCACCACAAAATGATACTATTACGAAGGAGTTGCATCCAAAGAAGAACCGCTACAGGTTGCGCTACCACGATTTTTCGACAGCAACAATGACAACTTGTTTTTGAAGATTTCCGAGACATGCTCCAATTTGACTAATGAACCCGCGATATAGAGTGTTCAGATTTTGAATTTCCACTCATAAAAATTATTTTCTGTTGGTCTTTGAAGCCAATAAATTACAGTGAATTTTCCACAGCTTGAAATTCAAAACTTGAAAGTCTACAGAAGATGAGCACAACATATAATGTAAGGATAGTCTACGACTTTTTCGTTTGATTTTTTTAAAATTGAAAAAAACGAATATAATCAATGGCACAAGATTAACTGATGAGAGATGTAATAAAGAAAACCTAAAATGTTTTTTTCTTCCGAAAAATGTGTGCAAAGATAAAATGCAATAAAAATGGAACGAATTGAGATTTCTAGGTAAACAATGAGAAAAAAAAGGACGATAAGATAGTCAGAGAGCGAGGGAAATGACGTCAGAACAGACTAGAAATTACTTAAAGCACGTTTTCTGAAATAGTGTAAAGTGTATTCAAGAAAAAGTTTGGAGGGGTGTTAAAAAAAGCAAAAAAAAATGTAGTTTAGATTTTTTAAGATATTGAGTTTATGGAAGGAAATTTATGAAGAGCTAGTATGAAAAAAAAATCAATTTTTCAAAATTTTCTCTTCCACTAACACATTTTTCCAAGTGACTATTCAACATTTCACAGCGAAATTCTTCTATTCAATGATTTTCCAATCAGACACGTTTGTCGACTTCGACCAGTTTCTTGGTGAAATCGACCATTTCGGACTGGCGTTGCTCGAGAAAATCGCAGTACCAAAAAGGGACAGGGACGGTCGCCAGATGGAACAGAGAGTGAGAGTCGAAGATCCAAAAGACGGGGACGAAATCGAGGATTTCCAAGACGACAGCTGCGTTCATCCACACGAGAACTCGGATCAGTGCAATGTCCGAAGGTCGAAAACTACCGTAGTCGCGGTACCTTGAAAATTTTTCAAGGTCATGATATCAAGGCTTCAAATATTGAAGAGAAATATACGGTAATTTTTTAGAACAGCTCAGAAATTAAAACAAAAATTCTGATCGCAACTCAACCTTCTATATTCCCTGGAAAAATACTTCAAAAACAACCTCGAATAAATATGGTAACAGTAGACCAAGGCGCTGACCACCGAGCAGCCAATACAGACAGCCATGTTGAAGCCGTAAAGGAACTTTTTCTGAACAAAAAAGTCAATAATGCAACTTTTGACAGATTAGAATCTCACCAGCATGAAGCAGACGTGACCAACGTACCAAATGATGAGGCCGGCTATTAAGAATTTGTTCCTGAAAAAAATTTAGTGCTTTCAGTATTGAACTCATGTACCAGGTGAAATTTAGAGCTTTTTTATCTTCCAAGAGATAATTAATGTTAAGGCGTTAAAAGGTCCCTCTAGTGATTTTGATACATTTTTTTCCGAACGATTCCTTGGAATCGAACGAAAAAGCCGGCTTTATTATTTTATTTGAGGTTTTTGTTGACTGTTAAAACTCACAAACGTCGGCCGTTCCCCGTGTAGGTAAGTTGTGGATAGACGAATCTCAAGGAAGTGTACAATGTGACCAAAACAAAGGCGAACGCAGAGAAATAGTCCATATATTCGGTCACAGTGAAATCGCGTGCATGAAAAAGCGTCGAAGAAACCCTAAAAACCCTTGAAAATCACTTTTACTAAAATTATCTTATGATCCTATCTGAAAAACCTGAGCGGGCGTACCCGTATTGAACCCGTAAAAGCGTTCAAAATCTTTGGTGATTTGTCTCGCAAACTCGCAGTCTTTTTTTAAAATTAATTTTGCAATAAACTGAAAACTTTTAAGTCCCATAAGATCTATCATGTAAAAAAAAGCCATAAAATATTAAACCTTAATTTAACACTATAGAAAAGTTTAGCCTTGAGCCTAATTTTCGTTGCTTTTTCAAACTCTCCAACAAGAAAATTTCGATTGAAATCAAACCAAGTAGCCATTCCGATGCGAGTCAAAGCGAGCCAAGCGTCGCGATTTTCCAAGTTCCTCATGTTCCGAACTCGCGTGTCCATATAAGTGAAGGTCATGAGGTTCATCAGGGAAAAGACCACCGAAGCTGGTTCCTTGAAAACTTCAAATATTGAAAAGAGAACAACAGAGAACGATTGAACCTGAATGATACAGTGGAAGAAGCCGAAAGGACAGTCGACGTCGATTGCGACAAAGGGCCATTTTCCGTGGAACTGCGGCACGTACCCCACGTGGCTAACTGCGGAAATTATTCTTTGGAAATTCCCAAAAACTCCTACCTTTCGAAGATTTCTACGGTCTCCCACATGCACTTGTTTTTGCATCTGGAATAGGTGCATGAAATAATTTTTTTGATAAAATCAAAATATTTTTGTCTTTTTAAGTATATATGTATAGCTGATTCACGGCTGGGTTGAGCCATCAAAAAAAGTCCTGACACGATTTTTGCATAAAATAATGAAAGAAGCTTTTTTTCTCTTATTTTGAACTTTACAGAACTTGAAGACTATCAAAGACGAACCTGAAGCATTCCCCGTAGCTCCATCCATAACTCGAAAACGAATCTGGACAGTCATGAGCTTCCCGACAATCTTTCGTACAACGGTGATAATAAACCGTGCTAAAAATTTATCCTGATAAAAAAAAATCACCACATCAAACAGTGCTCAAAGAGGTTCCGCAAAACTCAAAAAAAAAAACCGTCAGAGAACGAGAAAATATAACTAAACTTTCAAGAATCTCATAATTTTGACTTTCGTGGAAAAATTTTGAAAAACTTCATGGAAATTTTTTTCACTAACTTATCTCCTCTGGAGGCTTCGCAAATATACGCTAATCCAAAGCTCAGAATTAATAACCGCATCTGAAAAGATAAACAGATTTTGTTATATTAAAATCTCTAATTTCGAAGTATAAAAGGGTTCAAAAAGCCCTCAACTTCATTGAAACACCTAAAAAAAATTACTTAAGAAGAAAATTTATTGCGATAGGGAAAATAAGAAGACAAAGACACGGAACCCGCTCACAGGGATCGAAAAAATCGAGATATAAGAGAAACGGGAGATTAAAGGTTGTAAAATAAAATAAAACCAATATAACACGATTTTTTCTTCTTGATAAAGCGCTAAATCCATCTCAACTGTACACAACAACATTCTGCACAAGAAAAACCAACGGTAAAACACACTGGAATTATTTTTTCAAATCAAAAAATCGTCAAAAACTGACAAATGGCGGTTTGTGAACTAAAAAGTTACACGTCATTTCATTTCAGTACTAAGAAAGTGCGTAGAAAATATTGAAACGAAAGAAATCGGATTAGAAAGGAACGGGGGCAGTTAGGAAAAGAGTGAAATAAGTTTTAAAGCTTCTAAATTTCTACAAAGTCTAAAAATAACCGGGGTACAAAAAGAATTGAGCTCTAAGATTGGAATTGAACAAATTGCGGTTGAGCATCAATTGTCACAGGAAAAGAAGAAGAAGATAAAAAAACTACTACAGAAGTCTAAAAATCCCGTTGGAATCCCAGAAGTCGAACATTATTTTTGGAGTGGAAGAATGGTCAAAGCCATCACCCGAAGTGTTTCAAATTGCAAAATTACAACATTGATTGGAGCTTTTGAGCTAAAATAAAGGTGTAAATCATTGGAATTTAAAGTGAAAGAAGTGAACAAAAACTACTCGGATTCGTTGACTGAACTCGGGTGTGTGAAAGGAATCGTCACCAGGTAAAATAGAAGCGGCGTCGGGACCACGAAAATCGCCAGAAAACCGTACTGCAGGCCGCTGAAAACGAGAATAGATTGAAAAAAAAATAAACTTCCTGGGCCGTAAACGGAAGATTCCGGAAAATCTCATGAAGTAAAAATTTTTTTCGATATTTTAAAGATATCTAGAAACTTTTTTTACACTCATCTTCCCCCTAATTGAACGTTACTTTGAGGAAAAATTTGAGAATACAGTTTTCCATTAATCTTCAACCTGATTGTGAGAATAAAAGCCTTAGCCACAAAAAAAATATTGAAACGATTTTTCAGATCTTCAAAAATGCTGAAATTATCATTTCTCTCAAAAATCTTAAAATATTTCAAGTTTAAATGACCAATATAACTGAAAGCTGATAGAATAAAAAAGAACTGAAACTTTTGAAAAAAATGCAAATGAAAAGAAAGAAGGCGACGTACAATGGCAACATGATGGCGACAACTGCAAAAGCGAGCAGAAGCGAGTTGAGCGAAAGAAAGAAGATGTGCATCGGCGACTTGACGATCCTCACTACAAATTGCCTCCTTTGGTTGAGCCGAATCCATCAAAGAAAGTAAAAGCGTGAAAATTTCAGTTTTAGAACAATTTCCTGAGCCTAACAGGGGACACTTTAGCTATAATTTTGGTGCTCTTTAAAAGAAAACTTGAATGATCTACTGCCATTCGAGGAAACTCTGAAGCTTGAAATTTTTTGAATCCGTGTTATTACAGACATTTTGGATCTTGTGATTGATTTTTTACAAAACGAGAATTTGAAAGGAAATTAGAAATTTGAGTCAAAAAAAAACTTTCTTGTAAACCCTGATCAAACTACTCTCAAAATAAACTTTCTTTTCATTTTCCCAACAAATATGGATTGAAAATAATGTCCTATGCTTACCTTTTCAAAAGGGGTTCAATCGAACAAAACTAAAAACTTGCTAACATCAAACTATATTCTTGAATTATTTTTTTTGTTTTTTCCGTAAGACACCACTCAAAATTTTCAACTTTTGAAGAAAAAAAAGCCGATTTTTTTCAAAAAAGTGGAGAAAAAACGAACGGATCATTTCGCGCATCGTCCTCTTGCCATCCATCGCCAAGTGAACGACGTTTGCACAAATTCCCCAAAGAAGTAAAATATACGGGAACGAATAATACACAAAGCCGGCCTGAAAAGAGCTACTTTTGAAAATCGAAAGATATCACGTTGCAAATCTAAAATTTTCCGAAAACTACAAAATTATTAATTTTTTTACTACAAGTTTTGTGAATTGAGATTCGGCAAAAGTTCTCTAAAGACAGGAAAAAAAAATTTGTAAGCTCTTAATTGGGAATAAGCCTCCTGGCCAACTTCCTTGGCTTTCAAGCAAACATTCAACTAGAAAATGTTTTTAACACTAGTTTTTTTTTAAAAGTAAAAGATCCAAACACCTTATATGCTCATAAAAGTTCAATTTGCTCTTTTTTTCAAACAATAAAACAGCTTTTGAACAAATTCTGATTATATTCTACCAATCTCATATACCTGAATGATGTTTTTCTCTTTATTTATAATTCTGTGAAATCTGTCAGAACGAACCAGATAAGCATGAGCGCCAGCGATGATCGGAATCGAAAGCATAGAATAATAATAGGGTTTCCCATTCAACGCCTTGTACATCAGAGTACAATAGACGATACTTCGGAATATCACAATCGACACAACCAAAACGGTCAAGTGGAGGAACGGCATTGAATATCTGGAAAACGGTTCTAGAGTGCTTTGTGAATTCAAAATCTTCAAATATCAGAAAGAAATCATAAAAAAAGGCCACTTTGTAAAAAAAAATTTCCGAGAAGAAAAAAAGTGTAAAAAAAAGGCCTCTTCTAACCAAAGTTATGAATTTCATATATAAGCTCATCTTTTTTTCAATTTTTTTAAGTTTTTTTAATGATGCTAAAACAACGGTGTAATCAAAACGTATAATGAAAAATGTAAATTTGTGAAATTCATTTTATTAATCACGCTTCTAAAATCTTAATTTTTTTTCTAATGAGCAGAATTATTCGGAGCGCAATGAAACAGCCCATCAAAATCACTATTCGGCTTTTCTTGTTTATTTTTTTTGAAATTCTCGCCCACAAACTCGATAAAAAATCACTCCAGAACTCACAAAGGATAAACGACTTCATATGAACATCTCAAAGTCTTTGTATAATCGATAACCGGATTGTAATTATGGGGAAACCTGGAAAATATTAATTATTTTAACAAATACAAAAAGGAAAAAGTGTTACCATTCTCGAAAGTTAGACTTTTCGCACCCAAAAAGGGAGAAGGAGAAGTATGGCGGGAAAGAAAGAAGCGAAACGAGACAGGCGATCGTGTTCTCCAGAACACAGCACGCGTGTTCCACAACTTCGTATAATCGAGATCGAGAGCTGCAAAAATATGAGTCTATCAAGAAAAAATCCACTGAAATCAATAAAAATCGAGAGTTCACTTGAAAAAAAGGTCCTATCTGTTTTTAAAAACCTAAGTAGACGAATCTTCTTACAGATATCGTTTTGTCCTTGGAAAAGTCTGAAATTTCTGCTCTCTCTTTCCTCTCGCCGTAACGATTTAAAAAAAACAGCAAGAGCTTGGTAGAGGCAGAAGAGAGCGAATATCGGTAAGTTCAGGAATGCTACAACTTTTTTGAAAAAAGCTGTGAATAAGAAGCAAAAAAAATTTAATTTGAAACAAGTCTATGAAAAAAATATCAACACGAGTTTTTTTGGCTCGGGCTCGAATTTGGTATTTTTTTCAATAGTTGATAAAATTTATAAATCATAAAATGAGTAACCGTAAGATTCAAAATTATTTCTTTTTTTTTTTTTTGCATTTTTTTAAAGTTTCTATCAACTGTTGGAGTGAAATTTTCCTTTTTTCACATTAATTTAAGATACCGTAGCTTGAAATTTTCAGAATTTAGCCTAAATCTAATTTGCAGCACAAATTTTGTGAACCGATAGATAAATTGTGCAAACGAACTACTTGCGATAGCTGCGGATGAAGTAGAGATGGAGCAGGAAGGGGAAAAGAGCCATGAAGACTAGGTACATCCAATCGTAGGCCGTGAGGGGACTCACGCAAGCCTCGCACCACACTTTCTCGCTTGTCGTCCGGCTGCCCCACGCACAAGCCTCAAAAAAAACTCTTTATGCTTTAATTTGTGTTAGTTTCCGTTATATTCATGAAAATTTTTTTCCCAATCAGTGAATTGTAAAGACTTTGGTGAACTTCAACCAATTCCGAAACTTACTCCGCAGTCGGAAAAGGCGGTGCTGCTGGTATTGAGATGATGACGGCCGCAGAAGCCGAGGCAGGGCGCAGGTTGGCTTTCCGCCGCGAACGAAGACATCTTCTCGTCGACGCGTTCCGGGGCATTACCACATACTGCAAAAAACCGAATCTACAATCTTATACTGAAATTTTGAATACGAATCAACGGAGTTTGAAAAAAAATTTGAATGATTCACGATCAAAGTTTGTTCAAATCTCTTTCTTGGGATTTTAATGAAATAAAACGAACAAAATTCAAAATGCGCTTTTTAGTGTTATTTTCAAGCAGCAAGCTCACACTTTAATGACCTTATGAAAAAAAAATATTCATCAGGTAATTTTTTCGAAATGTGGAAACAATAAAGTTTTTTGGAGGAAAAGAGGAGCTGCCTTTGTTCAAAAAAACAGTTAAGTATGAATTTTTAGTAGAAAAAAATTCTGAGTGGCCATTAAGGAAGAAAAAAATTGTATTTCGTGACATGCTTCATTTATCCCATTCAGCGCTACACAAAATGAACACATTTTTCACCTTCCAAAAAAACATTTGAAAGCAAGCCATTAAACTTTTGAAATAGCGTTTTTCATTACATAAAAGTTGAGAAAAGTTTAAAAAATAGCTCTCTGACTGACATCATTTTTAAAGTTTTCTTGGAAATTCGGGAAAAGATGCACAAGAAGTTATGAAAAAAGTATAAGCAATAATATTTTGACGATGAGTGATTTAATTAACGGCTCTGTAAACAGGAATGCAGAGGGCAATGAACCGTGCCTCCGGTTTGGGAGCAGGTGCAAAAATTTAATAAAAAAGCACGAAGGGGTCAAAAAAAGAAGCGATAAGGTACAAAATCAATAAAATATCCAATGGTTTCGGACCATTGCAGATTCAACAAATCAAATAACGTAAAGCATTTATTGGCAAGATCACAGATTGAGCAAACACGGATTGATAAGATTCAAAGCAAAATTTTTAAAGCATTTTCCTCCTCCTTAAAGCGTTTTTCCCAAAATTTTCTTCTTGAGGCTCGATTTTCCAGCCAGGAATATTGTTGATGACTTCACTTTCAGGAACTTCGTCTGCATTTTCTGGTTCGAACTCGTCTTTTGCGAAGCGCTGAGTAGGTAAAAATTAAATACCTTTAATTGTTGCAATAAATGATCTCAAAACTTGATATTCAGGTTTTTTGAAGATTTTTTTAGTTCATAATAGCATAAATTTAATAAAAACGATCCTAACCTCTTTCTTCTCCGGCTCCGCTACCTGCTCTGGTTCGACTTCACCTTGTTCAACTTCTTCAGATTCTTCGCCGCTTAGCAGAATCAACCTTCCAATGAAAATCGATATGAAAACTGGCAATCATGATTTAGAAACCTTCTATTCATCACTAACTTCCTAGGAAAACGCTGAACAACAAAAGCGACGAGCAAACGGGCCAATAGTACAAAAAGTAGCGGACTAGGCCAAATTGAGCGTTCACGATAACGTCGGCATGTTCCACCTCAAAAAATGATCAATTCAAAAAAAACCGAGAATAGTTTCAAATTACGTTGGCGAACTTGTCTTGTAGCGTATATACAAGCTTTTTTGACGGATTCGAGGCATATTCTATATAATCAAAGGTTATCGGAACTTCCAATTCGTCGGCGCCGCGGAAAAAGCCAAGAAAGTACAACGGGAAAAACATAATCCATAATATCTGCAATAACTATGGTGGTATGAAAAAACGCCCAGCGAAAGTTCGAACGGCGACTTTTCCGATTTTTTCATATCGCTAGGGAACTTTCCGACGGCCACCTTTCCGACGAAACTTTTTCCGACTTTTTTTTCTCGATAAAATTTTCGTTTTAAATCTTCCTATATAAAGTAGGTAGTTGGTTAATGATTAAAACACAAAGAAACAGGAATAAAAAAATGTGAATAGATGTTTTATAAACCGAAAAAAATAAAGGGAAAAAGTCGGAAAGGTGGCCGTCGGAAAGTTACCTAGCGATATGAAAAAATCGGAAAAGTCGCCGTTTGAATTTTCGCAGGTGTTTTTTTCATACCACCATAACTATATGATAGCTCTCCAAAAGATAATACGAAAAGAAGTGCAAAATGAGAAAAATTCGCTCCATTAGCGTGAATAGAATTTGCCATGGCGACCGTTTTTTTTTTTCAAATGAATCAGCAAAAGAGGTAGTCGAGAAATTGCTTGTTTTTTTTTTGTGAGATTCATAGAAAGCCCTGCCGTCAACTGACCTTCATGAAATACGAGGGCTCTTTCAGATAAGCGGACTTTGCAAACTTTTTGAGCAAATCCCCGGCTTCGTTATGAATGGATATGACGTTTTGAAACAATCCGAGCTGACGCGTGGTTGGAACGTCAGCAAACTTAAGCCGAACATTCAACGAATATGGAGTGCTAGGCGAGAATATTTCACCCTAAATATCTATAATTACGTCTAACCTCGATTCCACCAAAAAAAAAACCTTGTCAAAAAATAAGGTTGCCGTTGGAAACGAGCAAACACCGTGTAATTCATTGTCGCAAGTGTTGAACAGAACGTTGAGAGGAAACTCTTTGTAGACTGATGCTGGCAATATCAAATACCTTAATCTTGAACCTATACTTTATTCGAAAGGACTTTTCAAACCTTGTAATAATCGTGAAAATCAGAGAGGCACACAGAGCAAACGACAAATCAAGAAGTATTCTTCCAACATAAGCCACCGACTTTGGTACGTCTCTCATCAAAATTTCTACATGAATCTCTACAATCCGAGAAAAAGAAAACAGTAAAACGCATTATTATTTACGAGAAAAATATATAAAAAGTATTGACAAATTTTTACAAACCGCCATGCGAAGGAAATTAAGCAAACGCGCGCCCCTGAAATAAAATTTAAGAAATCCTTTGAGTAAAAAAAGTGTCCTAACCCGACCTCTTGAACTGCGTAAACTGAGCAATCGCCAGCAAGTTTGAGTTTTTTTTTTTTTTTTCGTTCCTTGATACATTTAAATTAACTTCATTCTTTCATTAAACTCAGCTTTTCACTAGTTTATAAAATGTTTCTTTTACACATAAATTTGTGAAAGTGCGAAGGCGGTCGATCAATATTGCGCCGTCTGTTCCGAAACCTGGGAATTTTTTTCTGATTTTTTCCAAATTTTTCAAAAGCTTTCTCTCAAGATGACAAGAGTAACTGGTAGTCACGTCTCGACAAATCGAGGAATTTCTGTTTCATGACCCCAAAACCTTCTTAAAATTACCGTAATACGACCGGCCGCCTTCAACAGACGTTTTCAGTCGGAAACTTTAGAAGTGCAACTTACTTGTTTAATCAAAAAGAACTTGACCTTTTTCACGCTTGAAGTTTCTAAAATATATCTCATTTAATATTGATGCACTTCCTTTATAGAATACATAATTTTGTGTCCAGAAGTCTTCGATTTCACTCATTTTTTTCGAAGTAGTTCCAATACTCGGTTTTTTCTACATCGTACGCTTTTTATTCGCAGTTCACTTTTTCGGACTTAGGCCCGGGATGGAAAGGGCGGCGGGTGAAAAGCCTGCCTCGAAAAATGGAAGTGGCGACGGCGAACATCATCAGCCGAAGACGATCGAGGACATCCCCGGAGATGTGATTCTGAAAGTTTGCACAAACTTGGACAGGTATAAAAGGAAAGAAAGCTTTGAGGGCACTGAAACTGGTTCTATAGAAGAAGCGCGTGTTCTTTCTCTCGGACTTCCCGTCAGAAGTACTTCCAAATCGCAGGAAACGCCAATTACCTCAAGATCAAGCTGCCGCCCACCATCGAAAGTCTTCAAGTTTCGCACCAGAGTCCGAGATCTGAGACGGTTCGTTTCCACCGTTCTACCTCAAAGTTAGCCTTTTTACAGCTGTCCGGGCTCATTTTCAAGTGCTCTTTGGCAGCTTCTTCCGGACTCAAGCGAATCGACTTCCACTTTTTCGAAGAAGCCTTGATGTTCGGAAATGAGACGTACGCTTTCGTCAAAGAGAACTTCAACAAAATCGGCGACTACGTCGATTACAAGGCATATATTTTGGCTCCAGCTTATCGACCAGAATAGTTTGAAGGTTTACGAACAGCTGACTCAAGGCATCTCCACGAGATACGTCTACTGCTCGGACGTCCGCACGACTGTCATCCGATGTTTCCAGAACTCTTTCGGCGGCAGTATGCGCCTCAAGTGCGCTATTTTCGAAAAAGTTTGTTTTCGAATATGTTCTATCAAGGGAGGTTGAAATAGTCAGTCTTTGAGAAATCGCTGGAAATTCACGAGGTTTTCTTTGAAGCGCTCTGATTCAAATCAAGTTACGCTTCCATTTTAGGTGAAAAAAGTTTTTTGGAACCTTTGAAAATCCATAAATCGATTCAGCTACAAAAAATGTTTTATTTGGAGAAGATTGACAAAGGCGCTCTGATTTATTTCGCCCTTTCATCCAGGCTTGTGCTAGGTCCAGGCCCGATCGAGTGACCAAGCGAAAATGGCCGGGGCGACCCCAAAAAACTCAAGTTTTCTTCGAGTAGAGTATCAAGCTTTTTTACGACAAAATCTCGTTTTTATATTTGTCTCACTTGATTTTCATTAGAAACTATGACTTTCCAAGTAAAAAGAATTTTTCGGTGAAATTTTTAGAATTTTCCGAGCCCGCACAGGCTTTTTCTAAAAAATGTGGCCCAAAGGCCCGCTCCGCCCAGCCTGACACAAGCCTGATCTCATCGAAATACGACCCAATTCGGTTCAGATGACCGTGACGGCCCTGTTGATGAAGGATATTACGGTCATTTTCGAAGCAATGTTCCTCACCGCCGGATTCGTGAAATTCCACGAGTGCACCATCAACCTTCTTGTTCGCGAAAAAAAAGCTTCACAAATTTTCAAAAAAAAAAACTTTTCAGGTTTACTACGACGAGTTTTTCCAGAGAATCGGACCGATGAGCTTCGAAATCAACAAATGCGATTTCACGGGCTACCGTACATTCTTCTCTCCCGAGTTCTTCGACGATTACATGGTACCATGATTCTCGGAAATTGGTTTTCAAATATTGATTTTTTCTTCAGAAGAACACCGTCCGCAACTTCAAGTTCACATACAATCACAACCAACATCGGCGACGTGTTTTCGGTTTTGATACGTCGTCACTCCGGGAACACGTCTTCCTTTTCGACGAGAAGCTTTTGTTCGACACGAAAAGCCTCGAAAACCTCCAGATTTGCGCCTTCAGCCTGGACTCTCTCACGATGCTCAACGCGCTCATGAAGGTACGAGAGCAGAAAAATTTCTTCAACTTTTCTCAGGGGTCTTGTCTTGTCGGTAAAAACCCTCTTTGATTCTTCAAAAATTAGTTGTCTTTTTGACTCTTTGGCGGTTATTTGGTATTTCACGGATTTAATTTGAACGAGCCATTATACCCCATTTCACACCAGCTTATTTATTTATTTATTTTTTTCGCAAAAAAAGACTGTATAATTAAATTGACGAAACTTTTTCTCCAAGACCTTTTTCCGGTGTTTTTGAATTTTAGTAAAAACAAAAGTTTGTATTTACGGTATCTTTTTTTGCTGTGACTTTGAGGCTTGCCGGTTTCGTTTCACTTTTTGGTAGAAAAAAATAGCGTTCAATTTTTTTTCAAATATTTTTTTCCTAGAATCTTTTTGCTTGTTCGAAAAAAATGATGAACCTCAGGAAGTAATAATCACGCGAAAATTTTTCTGCTTTTTCTGACAAGTAGTCTAGGGAGTGCTCTGAAAAGGGGGTTAGTTTTCCATTTTCTGTGAGATTTTTCAAACGGTCAGAAAAATTATCCATTTAATAGACAATATCAATAGTAAAGTCTTTTGGCCAACTTTCACGACCAGGCTGATTTCCCTTCGCTTATTTTTTTCACCAAAAAGGTACAACTTGTAGAAACTCGTGCAGGCGAGAAGGAAGGTTCCGTACAAGATGGAATTCTGTTTGCGGAAGCTGTACAAGGGCAAGAAGGGCCACGAGGACGACATCCGCGAGATGCTCTTCAAGGATGTCCCAAATATGTACTACCGCAAGTCCATCAGCAAGGTTCGAAACGGAGAGTTGCATTAGTGAAGGGAACTTTTGAGGTTCCCGTCTCGGAAAACGACGAGTTCTTTGTGAGCGTGAGCAAGTGCGGCAGAGCCGTCTGCATCTTTCCGGATTACGACGCCATCTCGAAAGATCTGGAAGATATTCTCGAATAAATAAGCTAGTTGAACCTCGATTGTGCATTTTTCTAAGATTGTTAAATATTTCATGTTTTCATTTCAGTCAACCTGTATTTTCACTTACATCGCCTTATATGTTTGTAACGGGACCTATGCTTTAAGTATCTTGCCTTTTTCGTTTTTTGTTTGTTTCACATGGCCATTGCTATTTTTTAATCTTTGTTGTCGTTGCTTGTTGATACCTGTTGATGCACGAAAATGAATTCATACTTTGATTTTCACTCTTTACCTCGAAAAAAAGTTGGAATCAACAAAAGTTTAATTGTAGAAAAAAATAATCTAGCTGCAAAAATTTTTTTGGGAAGAAATATGTGAAGAAGATAGTTTCAGAAAAAAAATTTTTTCCGAAATTTGAACGAGGGGTTTTTTTAGTTATCAATATTCCTGAGTTGCAGACCGCGATTCGGGTTTCGAAAATTTATTTAATTAGAGAAAAAAACCTGAAAGCATTGAAATTGAAAAGACGATTTTTTTCTGTGTTCTTTTGATTTTTTCGGGTAATGTTGTCTGACTGTAGTTTATCTTACGAGCTTCTGAAAATTTCGGAGATGTTAACATAAAGCGTGCTAGGAACAAGAATTTCAAAAAAAAACCGACTATCGCGGGAAACGAACCTGTAACCTCATGATTTGATAGTCAAGCGTACTGGCGCTGCGCCAAGCGACCAGAGGTACAATAGGTCATTTGGCTATTTATTTTATTTATAGAAAAAACGGGATCCTCGTGGAGAAGAAAAAAAGGTGAGTATGGGAGACATCATCGATCATTCGGCGACCGTCAACATCGCCGTCCAACGGCTGATTTTCTTCAAACTTCAAAAAACTTTTGTTGACGACGTCTTCGGCCAAGATGACTTCTGAAGATCCCGAGGCCGCCGAGGAATCGGACCGCCTCTGCGCCTTGCCGACTCCGCAGGAAATTCAGGCGAGAATTTATGGTTTTATTGGAAAAGTTCTCGAAGGAAGAAGGAAAAAAAACGGAATAGTCGAAGAAAATACGTTATTTCTCAAGCAAATCCTGATGATTTTGTGCAGGTGAAAGAGAAAGCAAAAATAGGTTTTTTTTTAAATATAAAGAAGTTTTTTTCATAAGAACAGCCCATTCAACTTTCAAAGAGCCAAAAGTTTCCTCAGACGCCACTGAAAAACATGGACGATTTCATCAAACTCGGCTGGTACTGTACTTTAGTGTTGCTGGCGGCTGAGGGAATGACTCTGACTTCGCTTTCTTCGATGGTTTATATGGTTTATGCGGGTGAGTGTTCTTATTTTCATGAAATACAAGGTTTTGGGTAGCGTAAGTTTAGCGGGTTCACGGCTGGCTTGAGCCATGCAAAAATGAGTCCTGAAACGGTAATGGAAGACATAGTGTTTGATTGATGGAGAGCAGACAGGCCACGCCCCTCAGCTGTGGATTGGCTATACTTCTTAATACATCTTTATTCATGTTTTCAGGAGCGACACCAACAGTTGTAATCGGGTGTGGAAACTATTACTTTAACAAATCTGAAAGTTGCGAAGAAATTCGATTATTTCAAAAAACTCGACAATGTCGATTGATTATGGATCATCAGTTTGTGTCGGTCAACGTCGAGGTTGCGAGAAATCATTATTTTTAATTATTCTTTTTTTTTCCAGTTTGAAATGGTTTGTGAAGAGAGCAGTGTTGTGAAGAACAGCATTTCCTACCAAATGGCTGGAGTTCTATTCGGCGCCGCGGTGGCTGGTCATGTCAGCGACTCTTTCGGACGTCGAAATGTAAGAGGGGAAAAAAGCTGATCTGATTTCAGAACAAAAAAAACTTCTTGAGATAGATCGTGTATCCGAGTTTTGGCGTTTCAAAAGCTCCAAGTACCAATTTTTCTGAATTTTTGCGGTTTTCGAAGCGTCCTAACTCGGAAAATTTCAATTTCGAGACATTTTTCTTTTCTATTTTAGGAAAGTGAAGTTTTTTTTCAGGAGTAACGTGTAAATTTCGAGAAAAAAAGTGACAGAATTTCGAAACTTTCAATTCAGACTCTTCTCATTTCGTTGCTCGGACTTGCCGGTTTTTTTCTTTCGCGACGGCATTTGTAAGTTTTTCTTTTTTTATTTATTTATCCGATTTATGGTTTGATTCCAATCTTGAAGAAAGAAGTTTGTAGGCTCAAAATTTCCTACAGTTCACGGTGCTTCGTGTTGCCGGCGGGGCATTTACAGGAGGACTCACGGCGTTAGTTTCATTTGATTTTTTCTAAATTTATTTTTGTGAGTAAAACTTTTCGAAATTTTGAAAGATTTTTGAACGTTTTGGTACTGAAAAGGAGGTTTTTCTTCATGGGATTTAGTCCTTTTTTCGCGACTTGAAAGAGCGAATTTTCTCTGCGCCCTCCTTGTCTCTTGGTGGCTCTCTCCTTATCCCGTGCTCTTTTTATGTTTCTCTGACCTCACCGGGGAACAGAGTCACAGGGAACAGAGACACAGACACGCGAAAACTTTCAAATCGCTATGATGGCTGTAGACAGAGTTTTGTCTGGAATGAAATTGAAAACAAAATGTTTAAGGGTGCAAGGCGTGTATCTCGTGGAAAACATCCCAAAAAAGCACCGCATGTGGATCAACACCGTGATCACCTGGTCGCCGAACTTTATCATTTTCCCGCCAATCGTCTACCTCTGTTGGACCTGGCGCAATTTGTCCCTGTTCACTGGCGCCGCTTCCTTGATTTCTGCGCTTTTGTTGTGGTTGGTTTCCAGTAATTGTATTGTTTTTTTTCAGCAAAAAAAAAATGGTAAACGACCTTGTGGAAGGACCGTATTGAAGGTTTTGCATAGGCAGACACTTATTTTGAGTCAAGAAGAGCAATTTTGAGCATGTTTTCTTGTTTTTGGTAAACATCTGGAGTTTTAGCCCCCAAGAAATACGTTTATCTTTTTCTGGCTCAATCTCAGTTTTTCGATGTTTTTGTAATTCAACTTCATTTTCAACGTTTTCCCAGAAGTTCCTTCTCCCAACTAAAAATCAGAAAAAAAAACTTGGTGATGGAACAAAGATAACTCTCCTGTTCCACCTCATTTTTATATATGGCATATTTCAAAATGTTTTTAATACGTCACACTAACATGTTTTGAAGACGAATTATTCGAATTTTGAAGATAGTATAAACGAGTTTTCTCTTTCAACGCCAACAGTGGTATTTTTTCAATTTTCTCTTCTTCAGCTTGGTCTACGAATCGCCGAGATGGATGATTCAGAAGGGCAGGATAGCAGAAGCTCGGGAAACTTTGGAGAAGATCCGGAAGATCAACAGGGACACTTGTTCTGTGGAGGCCGGTCAGATCGAAGCCATGCTTCGACACGAGCAAACGGTACACTTTCGACTTTTCGGGCAAAGGCGGAATGGTGGATAATGACCGATTGAAGAGAGAGGCTCGAAAAAGGCCGCAGAAAGGCAGCAAAAAAAGTACATTCATCAAGACTTTCATTTCTCCCACAATTTTAAAGGCTCAAGAAACGGTGGGGAAAAGGGAGAGGCAAAAAAAATGGGGCATAAGAGCCGATGAAGTGGAGCAAAAAGGCAGCAAAAAAGGAGCCTTTGTCACCCTGAAAAGAAAATTCCTATCGAGTTTATTTTGACCTTTTTAGACTTTCAATTTTAGACTTTGTCTATATTTAAAATTTGAGATATTCATTGAATTTCAAAATAAAAATGATATTTTTCGTAGAAGACAAACAATTCTCATGTTAAGATTTTCGACTCGCGGCTTCGAAAACAGAAAAAGTACACGATTTTCGACATTTTCTGCACCTGGCAGTACTTCACGTGGACAACGACCATCTGTTTTGGAATGTGAGTTGAGGAGGTTGATTATGGTTGATTATACTCTGATTATGATAGAATTTTTTGGGTCCTTTCTTTCTATGCTCCAAAAATGTTTTTATTAGTGTTTTTTTTCGATGTTATTTCAGTTTTTCCTTTTTTTTTTAACTGAATCCTACGAACAATATTCCAGCTTCGTGGCTTCGCTCGTCAATTACGGCCTTCTGTTCAACATGGAGAAGCTCTCCGGATCTCTCTACTGGAACAACTTTTTCTTCGGCGTTTGTAACTTTACTCAATTTTTTTAACATTCCTGGGCCTCATAATCTCTCTTTTACTCCAAATATTCATTTTCCAGGTAATTCGCTGGATCGTGAACATAGCCGTCGGGGCGGCCGATTATTTCTTCAAGTGGGTCGGTAGAAAAGCCATCAATTTCTTCGCCATGGGCTATATTATCGTTTCGCTGAGTATTATATGCCTTCTGTACGTGAGAGGTTCTAGTTGATTCTCAGTCAATTTGATAAATAATGGAATATTGCAGACTTGCAGGAAGAAGGAGCGTGGCTTATTAGGTACAGTACCATTGGAGTTACCGCCATGACTAGTCAGGCGAGTCATTTTTATAGGAAATGGGAAAAAAATTCAAGTTTCCTTCGTTTTGAGTGCTCTTGCAAACTTGGACTTTACAATTTGGTTAGGAAGATATATGTTTGAAGCTTTATTAGATTTTTGGTTAAATTGGTTGGGTTGAATGTTAAAAACTTTATCTCCGAAGCCACTTCCAGAAAAATTAAGCTCAACTGTAATATGAGGATAAAAAATGTGACTTTACTCCGATTTCCGTTTCAAGATTTTGAAGGAGTTGTAGGATTTCCAGCAGGAGCTGATCTGATGAAAATTCAAAAATTCGAATCTGAAATGAAAGACAAACGTTTTTTCAAAGTTTACATGATCTAACCGCTTTTTTATCTCTATATTTGTTCCGATTGATAGGAGACTCGATTCATTGCACTTTCAGCTATATCTGGCAAAGTTCATGATAACATCGGAACTTTTCCCGACAGCCGTCAGAAATTTGGCTGTCTCGACTTTGTCTGTCAGCAGCCGTGTAGGGACCATTGTTGCGCCGCAACTTTTCTTTTTTGTGAGTCAAAAAAATATCTAACTCTCCATCGCGTCTAGCATACAATTTTCATCAAGAATTAAGAGTTAATCATACACTTTAAGGCAACCTGGTCGCCAGTCCTACCATTTTTCGTACTTTTGATCTTTTCCACCATCGACTGGGTCGCCTGTCAAGTCCTCTTGCCGGAGACCAAAAACAAGAATTTGGAAAATAATCTCCCTTCCAAGGACAAACGGATATTCTACAGAAAGCACAGTTTGACCGAAAGCTGACCTTTTATGTTTTTTGGATTTGTTTTTTGATATAGGCTGTCCATGATAAAAGTTCTCGTAAGATTCTGCAGTTTTTCAAGGAAAAAATTTTGTTAGTAGAATCAGTTTCTTGAACTATTCTATCTTCGAAAACGTCGTTGTTTATGAGTAAAGGAAGAGGAAGAACAGTTCCTTCGCTGCTTTTGACAAACTTTGTGAATAGACAATGGGGTCCTTTCTTCGTATCGAAAAGCGAGTATGAAACAAAGAATTTCGCGCGCCATTGTGCATCTGTTTTGAATTGCGCGCTTTCCGAGATCTGGGTTCAAAAAATCACCGAAACGGGGAAAGATGAAATTTGATTTTCCAGAACAATATTTGATTAAACATATAAAAGAAAAAAATTTTTGAAAAAGCCAAACATTTTCTTACATAAATAAATTGCTATTTTTGAAGGTTTTTTAGACTCCCAAACAGCGAAAAAAACGCTCTGATTGGTCTATCTTTACATCTCACGAGCTCCATTCAGCATTATCTATTTATGGTAATGACTTTTTAAGCTTAAAAGTCTGAAGAGTGCTTCTAAAGCAGTTGGAAATTGTATCTTTCGGCCCAAGCTTTTTTGTGAAATTTAGACTTTTTTTATTTTTTAAAGAAAATTTCAAATTATTAAAAGAGATTCATAATCAATCTATCAATAAATCTAACATAATAGTGAGGGTTTCCAAAGTGAACACGTGAAGACGTAAGTGAGGCGGATATTGGTTAGAAATGAAGGCGGTTGGCAGGATCGTAGGCGAGTTTGTCGAGGTTTGGCGTGCAGGCGAAGTTGATCATCGGCGGCGGTCCGCACAGAAGGACGACGTGGTCTGATGCTGGCGGGTACAGGTGCTTCTGGAAAGAGTTATGTTGAGTTTCCTACTGAGTAATTTTTGGCATGAGAAAAATTCAAAAGCTTTCAAATTCGTTTTTTTTTTCCAAGGAAAAAGTCTTTACAAAAGTTTAATCCTAAAATGGGCAAATGCTTTTTTTCCAGCGTTGTTTTTTTATTGAAATAGATTTTTTTCATCAAAATCCTAGCTTTTTCTTGAACAAAAAGAACTTTCTTTCCAGAAACTTTTTTCCGCAGCTCCATATGTTTTTAGCTTATGTTAAAGCTTTTAAAAATTTGCAGAAAATCGAAAAAAAAAAGAACAGGAATTACCATCCGTCATATGAAATCAGGGGACTCGTACTGAGAAAAAAATCACCTGGATCATCTCGTCGTTGATGAAACCGGAAGAATACTTCCAGTCGTCCGTCGGCCTGTCAACCGTGTACCAAACGTTGAACCGATCCGCGAACTTCACGGCCAATGCATCGAGCTCTTCTCTGAAAAAGTAAATATCCCTGAATTTTTCTCAATTTCTAGAAAAGAGTCAAATGTTTTGAATTATTTCGAACATGCTCGAAAGTATCCAGAAAAAAATTTTTTACAGTATATTTTTTTAAATGTCAAACTTTTAATGAAAAAAACAAAGGGAAAAAAAAAGAAATGATCTATAAGGATTATTTATAGCTTTCTGTCTTAGGAATCCGTTGGAAAATCTTTGTTTCTACTCAATTATTCCTGATGTTTTTCATTCTACTTTATTTGGATTATATCGTACTCCAACGTCAATTTTTAAATTATAAATCAGGAGATTTCTGGATACCTCAACAAAATGTCCTCAGCCGTCTGGTTGGCGAAAAGCAGTTTCATTTGCGTTTTGTCCGTCTCATCTCTCAGAATCGCTTCGATGATCTAAGATAGAGAAATCTTGGATTGTCAAAATAACGACTTGATCAGTTTTGAGCATGATCCTATACAAATCATAACGAAGATGAAAAAAAGAGATATACCTATGAAAAAAAATGAAAAAAATGAATACGAGTCATTTTTTTAAATTTGAAAAGCGAACGAGAATACTTTTTAAAAAAATTAATTTTTACTTTTTTTGTAGTGATCCGGTTCTCTTCGGAACCCTTCATGATTTGAATTTTTTCTTACAGTTTTCAATTATTTCGAATGGCAATAACCATATTATTCAAAAAACAGAAAACCGGGAGAAAAAGTTGAACCTGGAGCATGGGCGTGATTCCGGTGCCTCCGGCAATCATCGAGATTCTTGAGAACGTCTTCTCCTTCGGTGGCGACTTCTTGTCGGCGCGAACCTTGAAATTTACATATTTTCCATGAAGATGACTTATTCAAAAAAGGGAGAGCTTGTAAATTTTGGAAAAAAGACGAGAAATCATAGAAAAAATGAACCCCAGAAAAGTGATGCTCGGAAAGAAAGAAACAAAAATTTTTGAAGGGTTTCCAACAACTTTTGGATTTTTCTTATAGTCGGGTCCTCATTAACAGAAATAAAAAAAAACGAAAACTACAAGGCTGGAAAAATAAGGGAGCGATTAGAAAATTAGAAAATTCTATTTCAATCTAGCGCGCTTTCGGAGCTCGGAGTACTTTTTCACGAAAATGTCCAAAATAGGAAAACTCTAGAGATCACTTAAGAGGATCCTCGAGGATTACTTGGAGAGGACACTTAGGAGTTTAATAAAATCACCTCTATGCAAAATTTTGCGTCTTGTAACCCCTAAAGTAGTTTATAGTGAAGAACCACACAGACCTCTAAAGAGGCCACTAAAGTTTAGCCACTTGAGTGGCCACTAATTCGACTACTGTTGTGGCCACTAAACCTTTTCGCAGAAAGTGAAAATGTACCTCAAATGTGCCGTGTCTTTTGTAGGTGATGAGGCCGGATGGACCACGAAAATCAATCTGAAAAATATCCTCATTATTTTAAACTTCTATTTGAAGATTTAACTTGAGTGGGAACTGAAAAACTCTTCAAAATCTGGCATTTAGCGATTTTGGCACTACATCTTCACGAAAAAAATATCGACTTCAATATGCTATCAGAAACTGACCGTGTCGCCAATCTTCATCTGTTCCAAGTGTTGGCTCATTTTTCCGCCGTCGGGGAACTTTGGATTCGTGTCGCGGAAATAAACCTATAATCGTATAATGAATGAAAATGAAGAACTTCTTTGGAGCAGACCTTGATCATCAACTCGACGAATCCCTTGTCCTCGTCGCTGGAAACCGGCGTGTAAGGCCGCACCACAAGCTTTCCATCAACCTTCAATGAAAAACTCGATTAACTAGAAGTCTTTTCAAACTTTCAACTAAATATTTCATAGATAAGATTTCAAGGAGTAAACATTTTCGTGATTTTTTTTTCATTTTCATAGAGGAATGCATAAAAGTTAAAAAACATCGAGTAGAGATTATCTGGAGCCATACATGTTTGAAAAAAGAAAGCGCAGAATATTCTAGGAAAAAAGGGATTAGAATTCGGCACTGTACTAATTATTTTGCGACTGTCATTGAGCTCAAATTTGCTTCCATATTTTGTTTCAAGTTGAAAAAGAAAATTCCTAATTTTATTTATTTTTGAAACGTATTTCACTGAAAATTCTTTCATTACAATCCCAATTCTGTTGAAAAGGAACCTTGGCGCTGAGGTAGACGTGTTGACCGGTGGGAAGGCCCAGGACGTGGTCCGGCGAGGGCAACTTGAACCGGAACTTCCTCGTGTCGTGGCTCACTGTGAACTTTTCGCTCAAAGGCAACGAGTACTTCTCATTCTCGTCCAGCAACGTCTTCTTGGCCTTCTGAAACAGGAAGGACGTGAAAAAGTAGAGGTCTTCCTTTTGTGTGGTTCCGTTCTTTTCTTCGTAGTTGTAGATCAAAGTAAACTGGTTGAAATTTACAAATGATTGCTATCCAACCATCTGAAAAGAATTACAGAAACCAGTTTTTTTTTTTCGAGAAAATTCTAATTTTGCCGTATGATATCAAGTTTCAACGCAGAGAAAAAATGAGAACGAAACTATTTTTGCTCTGAAACAATGTCCCCATATTCTCCATACGAACTAATGCTGACCTAACCAAATATTCCAACTTTTCGGCTTTAGAAGCAATTATAAAGCGTTATTTGAGATTCCGAACAAACAAAATTTCAAATAACAACTATTTGGGAAAATTGAGCGTGTTTAGAGTCGAAGAAACGGTAGCGGAATCATTTATTCTTTGTGGCTACAAATATGTCCAAGAAAATTTTTTCAAACAGATTATGAAAAGTCCTCAAAAAAGGGTTCACCTATATAATTCTATAAGTTTGACAGTCCCTCAAAGATGGAAATAAGGACAAGCACCGACAAAACATATACGTTAGGTTAAGCGCAAAAGTTCGACCGGTCAAGAGAAAATCGGGCCGCATCGACGGCGAATTCCTGACCGGTCATGTCATCCCGAGGAACGCAGGAACGCCTTTCGATTTCTTTTTCATGTTTCTTCAAATCGTTAAAAATAGATGGAAATGAGCAATATTTCCCTCATTCTCTCAAAAATCGTTTTTCCCATAAAAAAAATTTAAAAAAAAAATTACAGAGGAAGGACATAGAACATTCTTTTTGACATAATTTTTACCGTTTCCTATAGATTTTCAGGTATAACAGGAATCTAAAACAAAAAGAAACTATTTCTCTTCTGTTGAGTATGGAATCTAATGAAACTACTACTGGGGCAAAACGGGAAAAACCCCTCAAATTTCATTTTTAGAAAGAAAGACCTTCCAAATTTCCACAACAGGCCCTTTTTCTCACTCTTGCACTTTTTTCATATCCTTCAAAAAAATTCTGAAAAAGCAAAACATTAAAAAAAAACTTCTAAATCCAAAAAGATTCCAAAAAATCAAGAAGATTGAGAGAAGGTTTAAAAAAGAAGCTCGAAAGTTTTTTTCCCCGTCATTTTTTTGGAGCTTTTTAACAGAATCTTCCCAGATTTTTCCGAGGATTTTTTTTAAAAGAAACCTATATAAAAACTCTGAACTTTTTACTCGAAACTATCTCAAATATGAACTTTCAAATTTCAGACAAGTTTCAGTTTTTCAATTCCTTTTCTTTTTTTAAGTTGAGGAAAATCTTCTTTGAAATTTTTTTCGAAGCCTCCATTCAGTCATCAGGAAAAGCCTAATAATGTTCTATTCGAAGATTTTTTCGCTGGCTTTCTATTTTTTAGGCATATCTATTCAATCACAATTATTTTTTCTAATCATATTCCCCAGTTGAAACCTTGGGTTTGCTGCCGCAGATGCTGAAGGGACATCCGTTTTTGGATCTGATGTACAGAAAAATCGCCACACTGGAAACGACAACGACGGCGCCTGTGGCGAACAAAGTCGTGTTCTCCACCATTTTTACCCTTAACTCGAAAAATAACTTTGTTAAAAAATAAAAATTTGAGCGAGAAAAATCGATCGATAAACGTCTAATCAGCCCTCTGTTTACTGATAAGACAGGCGAAAAGTCACATCGCAGACCATTTGCTTGGAAACAAAAGGGAAATGCCTATAGAAAGGGACGTTTCAAGTGACTTCTTAAGCATATCAGACTACCGAGTTAAGGGGTCACTCTAGGGTACGTCACACCATTTTAGAGACAATCCTAAATTAATAATTCTTTCCTGCTCAGAATATTAACTAAAAAAATTCGACGCAATTTCAAAAAAAGAGGAAAGGGAAAAAAACTTCCAAATAACTTTCATTTCTTGAAAAAACGAGTTTTTCACATTTGCACGCGGACTCTGACCAAATTATCGACCTTGCACTACACAAAACCAGTCATTTTCTTGAAAAATATAAAGTTTCATGGTTCCAACCCCTAACAGTATCTAAAAGACATTGAGAAAAAAATATTTATTGAAAAAAAAACTACAGAAATCACAAAGAAGCAAAATATATTGCTCAATATCGCAGCAGTCCTTTAAGGAATTTAGTTTTTTGAAGAGAAAAATGTTCTTTGATTCTTCAAGTATCTGGTCATGTTGGAAGTAACACTCACGCGGTTACCTGAAATTCATAACTTATAAACGGAATTTTCATGTTAGTAAATTCAAAAAATGTGAAAAAATACGTTCAATCAATCTTTTTTTGATATGATAAATCTTGAAAAAAAGAGAACTTTTACAGTAATAGAGGAAATTCAACCATACTTAAAAACTTTAAATAGGGTCTATGAAGTAATAAGCGATCTATGAAAGAAAAAAAAAACAGAAAATTATCTGTTCAGAGGCCGCATGGAATAATGTGGGAAATGATACATTTTTCCTCTCTACTTTCATGTAAGCTTTCCGTAGAGAAAAAAAAGAAACAAACCTCGCACCGAGCACGCACTGAGACGCATTGGTCGCAGAGAGATGAAGATCGCTACGACCTGCGCTCGGTCCGGACATGACATCTTCCAATCGAAGCATGACTGGACGAAATTGACAAAGACGGCGGAACGGCGAATGGTATGGCCGTTGAGAGAAGTTAAAAAGAAGCGAACCAATAGAGCTAAAGTCGAAAAAAGAAGGAATTGAGAAAGAGAGGAAAACTACATAGAAGAATGGGAACGTGGCTACAACCATTAGAGAGATGAATAGAACCGAGAATGAGTGTGTGAAAGTGAAACTAAGAAAAGATAATAAGAGAGGGTGAAAGGTCCCCTGGCCAACCATCGCCGCCCGTGGTCAATAATCGTTGAAGTCAATGTCGTCGAGTTCATCAGCCAAATCCTGGAGCTGAAGGTCTACACGATAGCGTAGAAGACCTGAAAAGCAGAAATAAAACAATAAAAGAAACGAAAATGACCTCCGATTCCTCCGAAGCCTCGAACGAACTGCGCTCCTTCTTGTGATTTGTCAGTGACGATTTCGAGAGCTGCTCCGAAAGTCTGCAAGAACTTCAATTTCTTCGCTTTTCACAACTATCTTAACCTTGTAGTTATTGGCGAACCATTCCAAAAGAGGCATCGTTTCGATTATTTCCAAGTCTTGGCCACTTTCTTGGTCCACGAAATGCGATTTGTCTTTCTTCCTCGTTCGGCCGGAGATTCACTACTATTTCAGCTGGAAACAATTTTTTGAAATCTTCCATACTTTAAAAACTCCCACCTCCATTGGCGTTCTTCAACTTGTACCGAGTTATATCCAAATTTTCCCAGCAAATCAAAGATTCGACGGCGCCCATTTCCAACGTCGAAAAGGTGTCTTTCACGCCGAAAACATACTTTCCAGTGTCCTAAATAAGTTTATCCAATCATGTTTCTTCCAGGTCTAACGAACCTGGCAAATTTCGTCAAAGTACGCTCCAATCATTTTCTTTTCCTGAATGAAGTTCACTTTGGATAAAGTGTCGGCGGCCAATTCGATAGCTTGATTGAAACCGTTCTCGCCACCGTAGGCGATGTCCACAATTTTGATTATTTTTGCTTGGAGACGCTGAAAAACATGAGAGATGGACGAAACTAAATTTTTCACCTTCGTTTCGTTTTTCTTGTTTATGATATAGCTTATTCACGGCTGGCTTGAACCATTGACAAAAGGGTCCTGCCACGAAAAGAGAAGAGACAGTGCCTGGTTGGTGGAGAGCGCAGACAAGCCACGCCTCCTAGCGTCCCAAGTTAGCCGTGAATCGGCTATACTACACAAAACCATTAAAAAATTTTTCAAATTGGAATAATTCAAAATTTACGCCGTACAGTTCCTAGATAGAGAAGCAGCTGATCGTCAGAATGTTCAAAAATCGTCTACTAGTTTCAAAAGTAAGGCTTCTACGCGCCGTTTCACGTACCGAAAACAGTGGAAATCAAACGACACAGTTCTGCACGAAACCTCTTCGCCCTTTTTTTCGCAACACATTAACAAATCGATAATACCTGATCGAACATGTCGGATTGGCCGAGTACAGTTTTGAAGTCTGCGCTACCGGCCAAGACGATTCCTGTGACGGCGACCTGAGCCATAGGACGTTTTCCAAGTTCACTAACAGATATATAACCTTGTCCTGCTTGATAAACATTTCGACAGCACATTCGGCGACTTTGCGCACATAATTGTGCCGCTTTTCATTACGAAGACGAGCAAAACGAACTGCAGACTGTCCACCACGACCTAAAACAATTCAATAAGCTGATTAAGAACACATTTCATGTAACCGTGCTTCTTTGGCAAGTCGACAGTAAACTTATGAAGAACTTCTCGAGCATTTCCTTGAAGGGTACCGAACAAGCAGCCGTTACCGTCCATGATGATGAATCCGAAGATGTGATCGTCGGCCAGCATATCTTTAACAATAAAGCTGAGAAAGAATCGTCGAGGCTCAGAAAAAAACCTTGTAAAGCCTTGGTATCGAACTTGTTGTCGCAAATGTACGAGAAACTTTTGATAGGCTTGATCGGCTCGAAGTCGATATTAACTCTTTTGTCTTTTCCATCATCCGTCGTGATGGTTCCGCAGTACACGACTAGTCCGTTGGGTGGAACTAGAAAAAAATTATTCGAAATTTCATCTACTCCATAGAAGCTTGATCAACCATATCATCATCATTATGAAAAAAAAAGAAAAAAGAGTTCATCGAAAAATGAATAAACGATTATTCCCTAATTTCTGATTCTCTACCTTATCTGACACAATATTTTAAAGAACCGCAAAAAAATCATTATTTTTTTGAGCCCACTATGTACCTTTTTCCTTCTAGGTCAATTCAAAAATGAGATAAGAATTCAAATATTATTTCACTCAGAACGACTCTCACAGAAAGAACTACTCGCTGCCAATGATTTATGGTCGGCTTTGTATTTTCCAATATGCTTCTTTTGTGATGCTCAACCTTTTGTGTAGAGCTTCAGACGTGCTTGTACAGAAGTGATGGCTCCAAGAACAGAAAGTCTGTTAACTCGGGATTTAATATTCGACGCGGTTCCGAACTCGACAGTCAGCATGTTTTGGACCCGAGAAAGCTGCTCTTTTGGTGGAATAATCAAGGAAATCATGGAGGTTCCGTTTCTAAACACCTTTTGCGTCATTTCATCACCTAATTATTCATGCTCACCCTCTTGCGAGCTCCAAACTTTTGATGAGGCGCTTGATTTTCCATATTTCGACATTCCTGTCCACATCATCGTCAACCGTCGCATTTGCAGCCGGTGAAGCGCTCATTTTTCAAGTTTTAGCACGGAAAACGTGCTCAGTATCGTCTTAAACTGAGAAAATGAGTGGTAATCATTTGAAACGCTGAATTTAGTGCCGTGTTCAAAGTTGTTTCCCGCGAAATGTAAAATTATCTCTGCCTCTCCAAAATTTGCTCATCTTTTTCACTCTCTGGTGGCTATTTTAGATTCCACGGAACCACTTTGAACACGGCATAGAATAAAAAAGAAAGGACATGACGTATGACTCATAAGTTATAAACTTTAAGAAAAAAAAAATACAAATATGAGTACTGAGGAAGCGTTTATCTAAGCATGTTATTGACTGAATCGAACTCATATTTATAGAAAGAAAAGAATTGCGCAGTTGAGAGCCAAAATTGCTTATAGTTGGTCAATGTTACGTAACACAACGTCATCCGCAGGAAACGGCGTCGCTCAAACATAGGAACGTTCAAATTCAACGTGCTTTGAAGATAAGCAAACGATAAGAATTGTTGGAATTTTTAGAGATAGTTCAAAGATAAATAAACAACTGGATTAAAAAAAAAATTAAAAAGGCCTGAACTCATTTAAAAATCGATAAATTGGAAAATCAAGAAGAATTCAAAGAAAAAGTAACAGCTCACAGAAATGAAATTTTATCAAGCGCTTTTCTTACAAGATAGTTAGTTTTCCTTTTTTTTCGTTGTTTAGTTTTTTTCTTTTGAAGTCACGTTCTATAACACCTATGGAAGAAAATATTTATTTTAGAATGTATAAAGCAATGAGAGAATTTTTTCGTCTACAGATGAAAGAAACTAATTTTTTGGAAAAACAGCTATTTAAAGTAAAATAGATGACCATTTTTTGACATTTCTCAATTTTTATAATGTAAAACATTCGGTTTCGATGCAGATTTGCGTCACATTTCGAAATAGCTCGTAACATGTGGCTTATTCTTTATCCGATTTTGAAATAAGGAAAACCTCACCTTCTTTTTGTTGAAGAGGCAGCCGTTACTCGATTCGATGAACATGACCAGGCAGTACAAAAACATGGATCTTTCGGCGAACCTTTTAAACTCCATTTTCCTGTCCTGAAACCTTCCTTATTTTTTCATCTCGAGAGTTCAGCGAGAACAGAAGTCAAAGTAGCCAAATATTTTCGAACCATAATATTAGACAGAAAAAACTGCGATAAGTTTTTTTTTATATTGACGTATTCACGAAAGGCATCGATCAAAAAATGAAAATTCCTTAAAATCGGAAAAAAAAATTTTTTTAGATATAAAATATAGATAGATAGATATGAAAAATAACTTGTTTTTTTAATAAAAAGAGCGCACCCATGGGCACTCCGATTCCGATGTAAAGTATAGCTTCTTTATGGTTGAAACCCTGAAATGCAACCAAGAACAGTTTAAAGAAAAAATGATTTATAAATAGAAACCACAGAAAGCAACAACAGTTGAATCACCTAACCAACTGATATCCTTTGATCAAATAACAACAATCCTTCAATAAATAGTTAAATTAAACCGATGAAAACAAGCGAAATTTTCATTCAAGGCTGAAGTCACAAGAAAGAAAAGCCATAAGTGCCCGAAATTAAGAAATTTGAGAAACGAGTCGAATGTGGTTTTTGAAAGAGAAAGTCGGAATCAGTTGATTCTTCAAGTGTTGCGGAAAGTATCTGACCACCTCGAAAGAACCACCCGCAATGTAACCTGAAACTAGGCTCGTTTGAAAAAACAATCACGGACATGAAAATCCTCCATGTGAAATTTAGAAAAAAAAAGTTAGCCAGGAATTTTGCTATCCACCATGCTTGTACTTTCAGAATGAAAAAAACTGTAACGAACCTCGCACCGAGCACGCACTGAGACGCATTGGTCGCAGAGAGATGAAGATCGCTACGACCTGCGCTCGGTCTGGACATGACATCTTCCAATCGGAGCATGACTCGACGAAATTGACAAAGACGGCGGAACGGCGAATGGTATGGCCATTGGGGGGTTGAGAGAAGTTGAAAAGAAGCGAACCAATAGAGCTAAAGTCGAAGAAAAGAAGGAATTGAGAAAAAGAGGAAATCTACATAGAAGAATGGGAAAGTGGCTACAACCATTAGAGAGATGAATAGAACCGAGAATGAGTGTGTGAAAGTGAAACTAAGAAAAGATAAAAAGAGAGGGTGAAAGGTCCCCTGGCCAACCATCGCCGCCCGTGGTCAATAATCGTTGAAGTCAATGTCGTCGAGTTCATCAGCCAAATCCTGGAGCTGAAGGTCTACACGATAGCGTAGAAGACCTGAAAAGCAGAAATAAAACAATAAAAGAAACGAAAGTGACCTCCGATTCCTCCGAAGCCTCGAACGAACTGCGCTCCTTCTTGTGATTTGTCAGTGACGATTTCGAGAGCTGCTCCGAAAGTCTGCAAGAACTTCAATTTCTTCGCTTTTCACAACTATCTTAACCTTGTAGTTATTGGCGAACCATTCCAAAAGAGGCATTGTCTCGATTATTTCCAAGTCTTGGCCACTTTCTTTGTCCACGAAATGCGATTTGTCTTTTTCCTCGTCCGGTCGAAGATTGAGCACTTGCTCCTCTGAACCATCGTTCCTGACTTGCTAATATCACAAATTCCTACCTCCGTTGGCGTTCTTCAGCTTATACCGAATGATATCCAAGTTTTCCCAGCAAATCAAAGATTCTACGGCGCCCATTTCCAGGGCTGTCAAAGTATCTTTCACACCGAAGACGTACTTTCCAGTATCCTATAACAACTTCGCTTGTTGTCCGATTTTTCGCAGTAGAAAAAACCTGGCTGATTTCATCGAAATATCCCCCGATTAGTTTCTTTTCTTGGATGAACTTCACATTGGCCAAAGTATCGGCGGCCAATTCAATGGCCTGATTGAAACCATTTTCGCCACCATAGGCAATGTCGACAGTTTTGATCATCTTTGCTTGGAGACGCTGAACAAAAGAGTTTCAAAAAGTTAAACAAAAAATTTCACCTGATCGAACATATCAGATTGACCCAATTCCGTCTTGAAATCAGCGCTACCAGCCAGAATAAGTCCAGAAACGACGACCTAAGTAGAAAAAAAAGTTACTCGCAAACTAAAAATCATAAATATAACCTTGTCTTGCTTGATGAACATTTCCACAGCACATTCGGCGACTTTGCGCACATAATTGTGCCGCTTTTCATTACGAAGACGAGCAAAACGAACTGCAGACTGTCCACCACGACCTAAAACAATTCAATAAGCTGATTAAGAACACATTTCATGAAACCGTGCTTCTTTGGCAAGTCGACAGTAAACTTATGAAGAACTTCTCGAGCATTTCCTTGAAGGGTACCGAACAAGCAGCCGTTACCGTCCATGATGATGAAACCAAACTTGTTATCGTCCGCCAGCAATCCTGAGAATAAATTCATGTAGAAGAGCTTGAAATATGCGGCGAACCTTGAAGAGCTTCAGTGTGGAACTTGTTGTCACACAAGTACAGTGAAGTATTGATGGGCTTGAAGGGCTCGAAATCAATGTTCACTTTCTTTTCTTTGCCTTCATCTGTTACGATCGTTCCACAATACACAACAAGTCCGTTCGGTGGAACTGAAACAAATACCATCGTTTCGTTGAATAAATGTTTGATCGAAAAATTGGGTTGAGATATACTCGAAAAATGAATCACCCTTTGTGTAAAGCTTCAATCGCCCTTGTACAGAAGTAATGGCTCCAAGAACAGAAAGTCTGTTAACTCGAGACTTGATATTTGAAGCGGTTCCGTATTCGTCAGCAAGCATTCTTTGAACTCGGGAAATCTGATCTTTCGGAGGAATGATCAAAGAAATCATAGAAGTTCCGTTTCTAAAAAAAAAAAGGAAAAATATTAAAATAAAAAGCACACTAACCCTCTTGCAAGCTCCAAACTTTTGATGAGCCGTTTGATTTTCCACATTTCGACGTTCCTATCCGCGGCATCGTCGACCGTTGCATTTGCAGCGGGTGGAGCGCTCATTTTTCAAGCTTTGGCCCAAAGGACGTGCTCAATATTACCTGAAATGATTTGAAATCAAGATTGAAAAATTATAAAAGGAAAATACGGAAATAAGCGAAGGAGTATAACATACAACTGCTCTCAAGTTTTTATCGGCGTGCCAAAGTTGCTCAGAAACAGTACCTTTTTTGGAGCATTTTCGATACGTTTTAAAAAAAATTCTTTTTTTCAAATAAACACGTACTGAGAAAAAGACAAATCTTTGTGTGTAGACTTTGAAGCCAAACCATCTTTCAAACTCCGTCCCTTATGCGTAGATCAAACCAATCAGAGAGTGAGCCATCCACATAGTGTTGTTAGGGGCGGAGTTTTCTGCTTAACATTCAAAATCTGCACAGACTATATGATTGCTCTGGATAGAGCGCCAGTTGGCAGAAAAATGTAAATAAAGCGCAAAAGTGGAACGTGAAAGTTTTTTTAAAAATATGGCAAAGCTGTGTTTTTCGATAAATTTCGGAACGATGGTGGAATTTTTTAAAGATTTTATTTTTTTAGGAAACGGCTAGTTCACATCCTCATTTTTCCTAATTAAGGGAAAAATAATTAGTCATTGACTACGACTTTTTTCGGTGGCATATGAAAACTCATTGAAATTTAAAAAAATTACTGAACTTGGAACGAAAGTTATAAAAAAATTAAAATTAAAATTATTTTTTTCAAATTTTTGGCAGGTTCGTAAACTGCTCCAATACTGTAGGAAACAGGTTATGTAACGAAGAGACGTCTTTTTCATTGGTTCAGACTTTCCGCTATCTTCGAAAATTCCGTTTTTTTTTCCATTCGCAAAACTGTATTTTTTTTTAAATTTTTATTCATTATTGTTGAAATTGTAGTTTTCGGTCTGCAAGAAGAAGGAAATATTAGCGAGAATGTCGGAAGGTCGGTTTTTCTGTGAAGTATAAGGAAATGTTGTTTTATTCAGCAGTACCTTCAAAAAATTCGGAAAAGAAGGCCAAGGTCTTCAATTTGGAAGAAATGCTCGCTCAAACACGCATGGTTTGTCTTTTCCGCAACGTTAAAATTATTCGATCTGTTTATTTAGAACATTTCAAGGAAAAATGAAGAGAAGGCCTACGATGAAATGTCAAAAAGTAGCACATCTTTAGCAGAATCTCAGCCGTCAACCAGCTCATCAGCAATCGCATCAGGTGAAGAAAACGACGACAGTGACGGTATGAAACATTTAGTCAAATTCAGGAAGTATAATATTGAATTCAGACGACTTCTTGCCGATGCTCCCGCCTGGTTTCAAGACAGATAAAAGCGTCATTGATGAAGACGCAAATGTTGACGAAGATGGATCGGACAGCGATTTTGATGAAGGAGAGGCGATTTCTATCACAAGGTTGATTCCAGCTTCATGTGAAGCTGTCATAAATCACGGGAAAATGACGGTAAAACCATTATTGGAAAGAAAATGAAAGCTTTCTTAAATTTGAGGTGACTGCGTTACGAGCTGAACCGGCTGGTGTTCGATTTGCATCCGGCGGCCTTGATTACTACGTGAAATATTTCGACTTTCAAAAGATGGACATGTCTATGAAGGCGGATCGCGAGCTTCTACCTGCGGAAAGGTTCAAAAATACCTAATTTTGCTTTTTTGTGTAATAAAGAAGTTTTCAGTCACGTAATTCACGCCATGGCTTTTTCTGCGAACGGAGAGACATTGGCGGTGGCTAGTGGAGAATGTATCATCAGATTGTTGGATCGGGCAGGGAAGCAATGGGCCGAAACAGTCAGAGGTGGATCTTGCTGGGATTTTAAAGGAGAAAAGAAGAGGCATACTAGAAATTTGGAAGGGAGATTTAAAACTTATACATCTTCAAATTAAAAAAAGGAGTTTTTAATAGAATGTGCTACAGAATTACTAATCCTATGAGCTTTTTTTTGTCTTTCCTTTGAACCTCGAACAGAGATTGGTGGAA
The DNA here is from genome assembly GCA_904845305.1 of Caenorhabditis auriculariae. Lineage (NCBI taxonomy): Eukaryota > Metazoa > Nematoda > Chromadorea > Rhabditida > Rhabditidae > Caenorhabditis > Caenorhabditis auriculariae. Next base: position 51,407 of record CAJGYM010000101.1, read on the forward strand.
GCAAAAAATACTTTTCGCATTTCTCATTCTTTGATATGGCTTCACAAAAAAATGAACTTTGAGTTTTTTTGTACAGTCCAAACAATTGTTTTTCACCCGCTGAAAGACGAGAAACATCATTTGAAAAGAAAAAAAGTGCATAATTTTTTTATCTTTATAATCAAAAAAAACGATTTATGTGAAAAATCCCTTAATGGATTCGCGGTTCACAATTTGAAAATTTAGTTTCTTCAATCTCTGCCCTCGAACCTCTAGATAGCTTTTTTCGAATAGAAAATATCGCTATAACGCCCAGTTCATTGTAAATAAACAAGAAATCTCCCAGGCGATCAATATCTCGTGGATCTGAACAACACGAAAGGCCACACTGCGGCGGTAAATTGCTTGGAATTCAATCCGATCGACAAAAACGAGTTCATTTCTTGCAGTGACGATGGGTTCGTTTTAATTGTTATCCGAGTTCTCATAATTCTATTCCAGAACCCTCCGCTTGTGGACTCTCAAAGACTACAAAGAGCTTACAAAGTGTATAAATAAGCACTACAAGGTGACTCTCGCCCTATTTTGATTATTTTTATTTCGGTTTTCAGGTGATAAAAACGAAAGGAGCCAACGGGAAGCGGGTGAGCCCGCAGGTCTGCGCCTATTCTCCCGACGCGAAGTGGATCGCCGCCGGCTGTGAAGACGGTTCCATTCAAGTTTGGAAGTATGGATCTCTTTATGTGGGTTTTCATTTTCGCTTGATAATATTTTTGAATAGGTTATCAATTTCTACTTTTTTTTTTCATATTTTCTCTTATTTTCAGTACAATGCACACTTATTTGCTATATATGTTGTCATGATTTTCAAATCAAAATGGAATGGCCAACTGTTCCATTTCCATGAATTATTGATAATTTTCTTCATTTCAATCCATCTTAATTATTTCTTTCTTTCTTGATATGAAGTCGATTCCGATTGTTCAGTTTTTTAAAGAGCTTAATGTAACTTAACGATAAAAAAGGCTTTTCGTTGCGAGAACTTCCCGAAATTTCCATTATTCTTCTAAAAACCCCAAAAAGCAGCTGTAAATTTTCTATCGTCGAATCTTTAAAAAAAAATTCAACTTTTTTGGTTCTCATTTTTTGGAAAATATCTTCTCTCTTTTTTCTGTCTACGGTATTGAAACTGAGTACAAACAAACTCAATTCATCTTTTTTAAATAAATTCTTGAAAATTTGGCTTTGAAGTAAAGAAAAAAAAAGTTAAGATATATACTCACTCCTTAGAAAATGTTCTTTTGGCTCTCTGAAATCCAAATTTTCATGATTTTTAGGTGAATGTTCAATACCTGGTGCGAAAGGCCCACAGTGGACCGGTCACTTCTTTGGCCTTCTCTCCGGATTCCAAGAAAATCCTTTCCCGAGGGCTGGACGACACTCTCAAGATGTGGTCTATGTCAAATAATAAAACGCCGTTACTCGAGAAAGGGAATCTTTGCAACGGGTTCAAAAGGTTTGTTAAAGCAAAAACTTGTCGCTGTGGTGTTTTCGTAGGACTCTCGCGTTGAATTTGTAGAATACTAGTAAAAAATGGATAGAATTTGACAAATTCTTGAAAAGCAGTGGTTTTTTCGGGTTGGAGAAGTTCTTGTTGTTAACTCCCACTCGATTGATCTTTGAAAATCGAAAACAAGTTCAAAAAAACTTGCGGCTGTCATTCAAAATATGACCAAATTTGAATGTTCTTATTTTTTTTCCCCTTTTCATATCATCAAATTTCAGTACGGACTGCGGCTTTTCTCCTAGAGCCGAACTCGTTTTCACCGGAACTTCTTCTCCGAAGCCCGACGTCCCTGGACAACTTTTGTTCTTCAATCCGGAGAACTTCGATCTGGTCTACAAGATCGACTATCCTAAAAGCGGTACCGTTTCCTCTTGTTGTAGAAATATTTCAAAAAACAGTTACAAGGGATAGTTCTAATAGAAATCAATTTCAAGTTTCAGTTGTCATCAATTATTTTATTTCGCTTTTAACGTCACAAAATTGAGAGAGTAGGGGCTGAAAAAGCGTTTTTGAAAACACTTTTGACCATCTCAAAGTTAAAAAACTCAGTAGGAAAAAGTTTTTTCTCACATTCTTATTTCTATAAAGCACTTTATTCGATGAGTCTCTAAATAACGACCAAAAGGGGGCATGGTTTTAGGGAAGGTGGTCGGAAACGGTAAAATGAAGGCAAAAGTAGCTGATAGTTAAGAATTTAGGATATTTGGAGGAGTTTTCTGAAACTTCAAAACTTATCTTGTAGGTTCATCAGGAAAGAAGTTATTTGTTCACAGAATTTCAGAATCTGATCGTTTTCCACTCACTTCTTTCCTATTCAGTCGTGCACACGAGTCCACTGGCACCCGCGACTCAACCAGATTCTGGTGGGCCTTTCCGACGGCTCGATTCGCGTCTACTACGACCAGAACATGTCGAATCGCGGCGTCATGCAATGCGTCACCAAGCCCGTCAAGAGGAATCGCGCCATGGAGGTCGTTCGCGAGGATATGGTTCTTTCTCGTGAGTTCAAGGCAAAAATGGTGTATTTAAAAGCGTTTGTGAGGAGTAGGAAGTTCAAGGAAGTTTCTGTCCGAAAAGAAATATGTGACTTGAAATCAGTTTATCTAGATCTTTCAGTCCCAAAAGCACTTTAAATTTGAGAAAAATCAATATTATTGTGTTCTAGATCTTGGAAGACCTAATCGGTCTCATGAAATCTAACGAAATTGAAGTTTTAAAGAGTTTTCTTAAGAAATAACGCATTTTTCAAAGTTTTATCATTTTTTGTAAAGCTGTAATTTTGAGTAAAACGATGAGCAATGCATTTTTATAATAATCAGTATTTTTGAAAAAAGATAACTTCACGCCTCTTCTGATCTTTTGAAGAAAGGCAGTGGTTCACTTTTTTTAAAACTATAAATTCCAAAAAGAGAAGCGTTAAAAATGAGCCTTTTCCCGTTTTTCAGAAGATTTAAATACAAGAAAAGTTATAGGAAAAAGCTTGATTTTTCTGAAATCACTTGTCATGAAATTTACACTGCTCTCTTTAAAAAAATATATTTTTTTCAGCTCTCAGTTTGGAGATGTTTCCAACCGCGTGGAGAAGAAGGCGAAGAGAAGGAGGTTCGCTTCATTTTCTATTAATCAACATGGAGAATATTTACTATTAACATTTTTTACTATTCTACATGGAAAATATTTGTATTTTTGGCTTTTTTCGGGGCACTGTTATTGATATTCGAATGTTTTCAGGTCACTCCGTGGCGTATCAAAAAGTATTTGCGAATGCAAGACAACAAACTGCGACCAGAGTTCCGCAAGCCGGCCGACATGCCCATGGACGGCAAAAGTGCCAATGGACGAGGTTATCTATCGAAAAAAATAATTGTGGAATTAAAAAAATAGGACTTTCTCGAAACTTCTTGAAATGTTTCATTTCTTAATGAAGGAAACTTTAAATTTCAATGATGAACTGGAAAAATAACCTTCGAAAGTAGATTTATCCCTTCAATTTTTATTGCAAATCTTGAACATTAAAAAAAGTAGCTAAAAAAATATTCAGAGTCGATCTTCTATCTTTCTAAAAAAAGTAACGTATCTATTCATCTTTCATCGGAAAAAAATAAAATGTATGTTGAAGTATTTTTCCTTGGAATTCGAAACTTTGGGGGTTTTACTTCATGAAAATGAAGAATAAGAGAAAAGCACAGAAATGAGAGAATATTTTTCCTAATTATGGCTCTGAAAATTATTTTTTTAAAAGAAAAAAAAAGAAGAATTTTTTTCACTGATCACTTTTTCGGAATATCGAGCTGGATTTTTAAAAAAATCATAGTCTAAAAACTTGCAATAATCACTGGTAATTGTATTCATTCTTCCAGTGGCCGCCAGTGGTGGAACGTTGCATTCGTACTTGGCCAAGCAGATCGGAACGGCGAGAAATAAAGAATTCCTCCAGGACACCGACGTCCGCGCCAGTATTCTGCGACACGCCAAGGATGTAAGCCATTTTTTTGTTGATAGAATTAGAAAATTTAGAGAATAATATAGTTTTTTGAAACATGTTTACTGAAAAATCTTGTATGCTATATGATCCATCGGGCTTCTTAAAACAGTTTAACCTCTTTTCTCTCTCTTTTCTCTCACCTGCGCTCTCATTAAAACATCTCGGACTTCGGAACGCAAAACCGGACGTTTCTGAGCATTTCTAGTGACTACTTTTCAGCGGCGTCAAAACTCTTATGTGATCGCAAAGAAGTTTTGAAATGTGAAAATTTTGGTTTTTCAGGCCGAGGAGAACCCGATGTACATCGACAAGGCCTACCGAAAGAATCAGCCGAAGAAAATCTTCCAAGAAACGACGACGGCCCCAGAAGAAGAGGAAGAAGACCAGGAACTCCAACCCCTTTTCAAAATCCCTCGCATGGGCTGATTCCATTGTTATCTCGTTAATAAATTATTTTATCCCTCTTTCGTCGACTAAAAACGCCAAGTAGTTGTTTTCGCGACATGGTGATATTTGCGAATGAACTTGCTACACTCTAGCTTCGCTATCTTATCATTTTGCGAGTCTTGCAGCGTGGCTATTTCTCGATTCTTCTCTCTTTGTGATTAGTTGGATTTTTCCTCGGTGCTTCTTTGAACGAAGGTTTTCGATGTTCGAGATAGACATGCCACGGTTTTCGTGATAAAACTCTATACTTTCATCATTTACCGTAAGATTTTTTGGCGGTCTTTATGTTTCTAGTGTAAAGCGGTTCAGAAAATTTTCAAAGCGTTAAATTGAGAAAAAAAAACCTGTAAATGGAATTATTGAATAGAAGTTTTCCTATTAAAGAAGGTTTCTTAGTTCTCATCCAAAAGTTCACAACTGGATGTCTGAGGCACGGTTGAGGCTTTGAGGATCTTTTTCTTACTTTTCAATGATTTTTTCGGCCAATTTTGGTCCGACTTTTCCAAGCAATCTTCTAATATTTTATTCATTCATTCAAAATTTAGTCGATAATGAAACTTGAAAATAACAGTTTTCTTCATTTTCACTCAAATTCAAAGCATAATTGGAAAGGAAGTAGATTTGGAAACGAAAAAGAAAAGAGGCGGTCCCTGACCTTGATCATTGAGTCTGTGCACTTGTCTCGACGGTTGTTTTCCCTTCTTTTTTTTCTCCATTTTTTCCAGGCCCTCCTATTTGCTTTCAAAATCATTTTGACTCGAACAAACTTTTGTCGCTCTGAAATTGGTGCCGATTCTTCTAGTCTACTTACTTCGGACGAAATTTGAGTCTAGTTTCAATTAGGCTAGTGAATTATCGAATTAGAAACATTAGGCGTTGAAATTTTGTCTGAATCAAGTTGAGAAAGGTGTCTTATTACGGTTAAATGTTTCCTTGGAGTAAGGTTACTGGTGTAGATCTTTTCAAACTCAAACTTTTTGGGTTAACCTTAAGGGAAATCCTAACTCTGAGAGTAAGAAAATATTAGTATAATTAATTTTTTCATGTACTAATTTTAAATAAATCAACAATAATATCCGATTTCAACCCCTTGAAGTGTTTTCAGTTCAATATCAACTTCGGGTATTTATTAGTTTTGGCTCTTATTTTTCCCGTTAATCAGTTTTTTTTTGCCGTTCACACTAGACTAGACCGATCAAATTCCCCTATAAATAACGAAACGAATAAGCTTTCCCGGGGTTTCTCTCGACGATCAAATTAATCTATGATCGATTCCTTTCTTGGCGATCCCTTCGAATACAAGGAGATAAGCGCGTTCTTCGAGAATATGTGTCGAGAACGACTTGTTTTCTGTTTTCGCTCTTTCTTTTTTTTTGATAATTTGGAAATTCTCCTTCCAAGTATTTCTGGTTTTAACAAAGGTTCCGCCTGTTTTCGACGACTTCTATCAGGGGAATTAATTAGTAGAGAATTTCGAATATCTTTAAACTGACATCAGAAGTTTTCTTTTTAAAGATCGTAATGTTTTAGTTTTCGAGTAATATTTTTTTTGGCAATTGATTAAATCGCTAGAACTTTTTTTCTATTAGTTATTTGATTTATGGAAAAAAAATATTAGATTTCTATACCAGAAAAACATTATTTCAAAGAACATTGAAAAATAACTTTCGGTTTCAATTGGTCTGTAAAAATATTCATTTTTTAAAATACTTCTCGAGTAGAGAATTTTTTTCCTCACACGTGGTTTTCTTTTTTTCCGGTAAGTTTTTTTCGCGCAACGTTCAAATTCGACGAAGAGAGAAGAAAACCCTATCAAATGATTGCGTGGTGTAGCCTAGAATCATTAGTAAATAATAATCGAAAAAGAAGACTTTTTTTAGAAATTTTCAGAATAAATGCACTTCAACGTTTGAAAAAAATAAAAGTTATAGCCTGAATTTTCCGCTTTTTTTCCGCCTTATCTCAAAAATGAAAATTTTTTTAAAATTTGAGATAACTCAAAAAAATCTCGGCAAATTTTTTTATAGTACCAAAATAATAATATTTCTTCATTTTTTTCTGATCTATATTCTCGAAAAAAGCCAACAGTTCATTGTCCAATGTTTGCTCGTTGGTGTGTAGCCTAGACTACGGAAAAATGAATTTCGCCCTCCCGACGCGTTTCTTGCTTGAACCGGTAGTCTTGACCAGACCAATACGGCCAAACTCTCGGTTTCTCCAAAACTTTTTGCTTTCCTTGATTTATATAATTACATCTCTCAAACCTAGTTATTTCTTCCACATTCGGCTTTTTTTGGCGGAAAACAAAAATAAGTTATTGCCTTTTCTTGAAAAATAATTCTCTTTTTTTATTCATTTTCGTTTTGGTAATTCGTTCTTAATACCACTGAAAACATGATTTGGAATATGTTCAGCTCAAAAATCAATAATGTAGTGTTAAAAAGGAATGACCAACTCCAAACTTATCAAGGCGAGAAACCGCTCTCAGTTTTTTTTTTCAAAATTTTAAAAACTTGGACTTACTTAGATTTATGAACAATTTATAGGTCATACTGATTATTCAGGTAAATTTTAAAAATAGAGGCAATTTTCCAAAAGTTTGGCCTATACTGTGCTGGCATCAACTTTTTCCAGTGATTTCATTCTGGCCACGCCCACTGGACGGTCATTCCAAGTCTCTCAAATGTTATAAATGAACTCCCGTTGGTTCTGATGTTATTCTTCCAACTCAGAGTCCCTTTTTTGGAGTAACTGCGAGATTTATTGAGAGAACAAGCCAGATTCAAGTTTGATTTTAAAGGAGTTCGTGTAGGATTTTAAAGTGTTTTTTAACCATAAAAATCCGTTCTTTTTCCAAGCTCTAATAGCTCTTTATCCATACACTTCTGAATAAAACCAAAATTGAATTTTTTTCAAATTTCACCTCAAATTTTTGGAATTTTTCCTCATTCACTTCCTATTAAGAATGAAAAGAATCCTCTGAAAAATAAGTTCCCATACGTTTCAACCAAACAACGTCAACAGAATAATGTTGCGTTCCGCGTCAACATCAACGACCATTTTTTAAAAGAGACGCGTTTCAAGACCAACAAAAATGTCTTCTTCCCTCACGTCACCTACTCCTTCTGTTAAAACTGATTCAAGCGTTACTGATTCGCCGCCACAGCAAAAAGAAGTTCCTTTTTGTGCTTATTTGTCGATTTCGCCCTGATTTTTCGTTTTTAGGGCCTAACTTTGTTTATGGCGCTTTTTAAGATGGCGAATTGCAACGCTGTTGTGGAGGCCCAACGAGCCTTTTTCCGTACCGGCGAGACCAAGTCGGTCAAGTTCCGGAAGCAACAGCTTCAGACGTTGAAAAAGTTCGTCGAAGAGAACAGACATGAGCTCAACGACGCCGTTTATCGTGACTTGAGACGGGTGAGTCTGAAAGTTGAGATAAATTGAAAAGCAAAGAATATTTGGTCAATACTCTAGAAGAAATAATGAGAAAGAGAAGTCATACTGAGTTTGAAGTTTTAAAATGAAATTGATGATAAATGCTTCAGGCTTGTGCAGAAAATCGAAAATTCAATTTTTTCGAGTGAAATTTGAAAATCTTATAGTAAAATGGCTCAAAAGCTGGTCAAAATTTTTTGATACAAAAATTAGATTTGAAAAAGAACATCCATCTGAAGTAATTCCTTTTCAGCGACACGAACAAACGGAGGGACTCGAAATTGGAATGGTCCTTCAAGAAATCGATTATTTCCTTGCCAATATCGACGAGTGGAGCAAGCCGACATATGTATATTCCCGAAAGTCCTTTTGGAGTTGATGTTTCATTTCAAAGGTGCAAAAGACAGTTGTGACGATGATGGACAAGCCTTTGGTGGTCAAAGATCCGAAAGGAGTCGTCCTGATCGTTTCGCCTTGGAATTATCCAGTTTCCATGATTCTGCTCCCCTTGATTCCGGCTATCGCTGCAGGTGCGAGTTTGGTAGAAGAGCTTTCAAGATTGAACTGAAAGTTGAAAAATGTAATTCTTTTACAAATATTCGAAAAAGAAAGTGAAGGAATCGAAAAATCATGAAACGAAAGAATAATTTTAAAGTTATATTGAAATTTAGAAGGAAGCATCTGAGTAATAGCTTCCTAAAAAAATCAATGACATTCCGTTTAAAAAAAGGAAACTGAACAATTTTTCCGAGTGTAGAGAAAAAGCTCCGAGGAGTTTTCACGTAGTTAGACAAGCACTGGAAAAAAAGTTATTCTAATTTTTTTAGAGGAAATTTTATCCAATTGAATGAAAAATTCCAGGAAACACGGTCGTCATCAAGCCGTCAGAAGTTTCCGCCAACACTGCCGCTACCTTCGAAAAGCTCCTCCCGAAGTATTTCGAAGCGGTAATCGGACTTCCTAGTCTTAGACTTCTGAACGAGAAATTCAGAAGTACCTGAACGTCGTGACCGGAGGCGTCAGCGAGACGACGGAGCTTCTGAAAGAAAGATTCGACCACATCCTGTACACTGGCTGTCCTCCAGTCGCCAAGATCATCATGACCGCCGCCGCCAAGCACCTCACCCCCGTTACTTTGGAACTCGGAGGAAAATGGTAAGACTCAATTTGATGTCTTCGTCGCCTCTCACCCACAAGGAAGATTGTTTAACGTAGCGATTATGATTTTCTGAAAATAGGCCAGACTTTGTTTTCCCCGGTCTCACAATATTTTTTGATAAAAATGAGTTCCTAGTCTCAGAATCAGTGCTGCTGACGGGGCGCCCCGCCCCGTTGGGTAGATAAGTAAAAATGAAGTTTAAGTGAGAAAATCTGCAGAGTAACGACTAATAAATAAATATATTGGTCGAAGAAAATGAAAATTCATTCATATCATTGAGTAACTGTGGGGAAATCTTCTAACAGTGTGACCGCTTCGCGGGGCGGGGCGCCCCGGTCTGGTCAGCAGCTCTGCTCATAATGACCCTACTAAACGGGTTTTAATCATTTTTCTTGACTTACAATTGACCGTTCTTGGAAACTGGCAAATAGAGCAGATTTAGTTTTCTACCTTATTTTTCTGCTACATTAAAATGACCGATTGTCAAAAATCTCTCACAAAAAAAGTCCTTTCGCCAGAATTCGAAAAAGTCTGACTTTTCTGCGTCTCTTTTCTCTCACCAGCGAGTTCGTTTGAAGAGGAAAAATTACGTAAACATGAAAGCGTAGAGTAATCAGACTGTTAAAAGATGTGTCGAAAAAATAGACTTTTCTGCGCCCTCTTTGTCTATCGACGACCCTCTCAAGATGACGGGTGGGTTTCATGTTTCTCTGATTTCACCGGTGAGGGAACAGAGAGAAGCAGACACTCTAAAACTATCCAGTCGCAGCAGGCGGACTTTATAGATGCCTTAATGAATAAGAAACTTCCGGCTTTTGACTTATCTTTTTTCACTTGAAAACTGTTCTTATCACGATATTTCAGCCCTGTGGTCGTTGAAGACGACGCTGATATTGATCTGACGGCTCGAAGAATCGCCTGGGGCAAATGGACCAACTGCGGACAGACTTGCCTCGCTCCAGACTACGTTATCTGCAACGCCGCTGTCAAGTCCAAGGTCTCATACTCCAACAAAACATTTTGCTGGAAAGATCCATTTGCAGCTCCTCGATTCGTTCCGCAAGTACCTCAAGGAGTTCTACGGAGAGGACATCAAGGCCAGCAAGGACTACTCCAGAATCATCAACGAGCGTCATTTCGAGTGCGTACAAGTGCACTTTTTGTTTTTGAAGTCCCTGGGAAAATTATCATATTTACCTCGAATGAGGAACATGATTTGAAAAACAAAAATGGTGAAATGAGAAGTAATTGCGTGAGAAATAAGGAAAAAAAGAGTGAATCAGGGTCAGAAATCTAAATTTTCTTGGGAGACTACATATTTTGTGTTACCAAGGATACACAAAAAAAAACTTTAAGTAGAATGTTTTCAAGGAGGCGATTCAACAATCTCAATTTGAGAGCAGATTAAAAGATTAGAATGTTAAGGTAATAAAAAAAACTTAAAAATAAAAATAAAAGGAACTTTGTTTTTGGCTTGTTTTTTTTTCAAGTAAGGAAAATTACTCACGTCAGAAATTTTGCAACTAGTTCTCTTTCTTTCAACTTTAGAGAAAAAAAAATCACTCAGGTTAGTAGATCAGCCGAATTTCAGCCGTCTTTCGGCTCTTCTTGACAAAACCGAAGGCGCCGTGCTTTTCTCCGGCGGAGAACGCGACCGAAATGACCTTTTCCTGCCGCCAGTCATCCTTGACGTCAAGGCTTCGGATCCGTTCATGCACGACGAGGTGATGATCAAATTCAGCAAAAAAAAGGGTCAAATGAAGATTTTCTGTTTTCACGAAATATTGCTAACTTCGTGAAAAGCTGACCTGAACGTATTCTGCAAAAGAAAGGGCAGCAAAAACTTAAGGATTTATATAAGGAACTAATCTCCCCTTTGTAACAGATCTTCGGACCTGTCCTCCCCGTCCTGACCGTCAAGGACCTGAGCGAGGCTCTGCAGTACATTGACGCCGGCGAAAAGCCTCTGGCCGCCTATATCTTCACTCGCAACGAGTCCAAAGTCAACCGACTTCTGCGGGAAACCAGCAGCGGCGGCATCACTGTCAACGACGTTTTGATGCATCTTACTGGTTAGATCCGAATCGCAGTGAAATCAAATGTTTCCGGCCTTTTCTAGTCGATACACTGCCTTTCGGTGGCGTTGGAAACTCCGGAATGGGCAGGTACCGTGGTAAGTTCGGCTTCGACACGTTCACCCACGAGAAGTCGGTCCTTCAACGTGGATTTCTCGGCGAATCTCTTATCTCGTGAGTTTGACTTCTTTTTCAGAAACCTAAAGGATTTTGTGACGAGAAAAAAAGCGAATTGCATATTTTTTCAGAGCTCGGTATCCGCCATCAACACCTGAAAAGCTGGCGATGTTGCGTCGATTGACAGGCCGCCGAATTGGCCTCGGATGGTTCGGCTGCCTTTCCGTTCCGGTAATTGTTGCCTCAGTCGTGTTTGGCATGATCCTACAGGCAAGTTTTTCTGTGCTGATGCGAATTTAACCTAACTAATCTCATAAAAGGGAATTTCGAGATAGTCTAACTTAAAAAAACCGTTCCAAAATGTTGTTTAGTTGCATGTCCCAACGCTTTTAGTTCCAAACTAACCGCTTTTAACGCAGACGAAAATTGCCTCTAGAATCGCTTGCTTGACACTAACTCAAATCGAATCACTTTTGATTATTAATTTTTTTCAGTTTCTTTCTTCTCGCCTTTAAAAAAACTGCAATAAAATCTTCCCATCCATATTAACTCCGGAACGTGGCGTACGGTAGCGCGGCGCTAGTGTAATCACAGACATTGTGCGGCACGTTTAAACTTCACGCTTACGAGAAATTGCATGCACTCGAAATTTTTTTCGTTTTCTAATTTCCCTTTTCAAATGTCCTTTTTAATTTTTGTTCTTCATCACTTATCTTGTTATTCTTTCAGAAGTACGGCAGATGGTTTCATTAATCCTTGCCGTCGTTATTACACGTTTACTCTAATAACTCATTTGTAAAAAGTCTCCCAACTTCGTATACATTGTATTACTGATTTGTGCAAAATATTCTAGTCGCTTTTCTTGTCGAATAAATATATTATTATCATTTTATCGTTTGTTTTTCGCGTTTCGTTCTCGCAGTAAAATATCGCAACGAAAGTTGATAGATTGTTGGAAACAAAGAAAATGTTTAGGGAAATGTTCCGTGCAGCTCAATCAGTTCGCACAATCTCCAAGTCGGCTGCTGCCCATCAAGATCTTATTCAGCAGACTTTTGTGAATAAGATCAGGGAGATTGCCAAGAACGCCGGAAACTTGGCCAACTCTGACCCTGCCGTCAAGAAGGCTCTCCAGGACGAGCTCACCAGATTGGCCACGAAATTCCAGCTTGCCAGCACTGACGTTGTTGCCAAGCTCCCCACGAACTTTGAGAAGCCTAAGGTACTTTCTTCACAAAGTTTCCATTATTTTAAATCTGCTGAAATACAATTTTCGTTGAATAAGGGGAAGGAACAAAATATTACGATCAGTTTTGTCACAAGACGTTGTTCTGATTATGCCTGTTTAAGGCTGCAGTCGTATTACGGTAATATAGATAGGCTTTTTGGTAGTAAAATTTGTCCTTTTTGTGACGTAACTTATCATGTAATCTCGAGAAATGGGTCCTTAACAAATTGCAAAAAAGAAAAAAAAAAACAATAAAAAAATTTCTTAGTTCCAAAACTAACTCCAAAACTGACGGCGAAATATAAACCAGCCAATGTGGCACTGTTTTAAACAGGCGTGATCAGAACAACGTCTTTTGAAAAGCAGTAAAAGTAAACTGTATCAATCATGATTTATAAAGTTTACTTTTACTGTTTTTTCCATGTTTCATTTTTTTCGATGCGAATAACTCACAAAGTTTCATTTTTTTATTCAAAATCAACATTCCATCGAAGATGTTTCATTCATAATTTTTTTTGTTCAGTTCATTGCTTTTTATTTATAAATTTTTTTGACTCGTAGTAATTATAAAGGCAAAAAGCCAAAAAGCGAGTAGTTTATATTTTTCCTCTTACATACGTTTTTTTAATGAAAACCTAGTGATTTGGAAGAAGGAGGACATGTTCGTGAAAAAGTCTAATGAAATGTGAAGTTTCAAATTAGTTCTTATCGTTTTTTTAAAAAAATCATTTCTTGTTTAATTAAAAACCTATGTTCCATAATACTCCGATAAACAAGTTTCAGTTCTAAGGATAGAAATATATAGGATTGCTTTCTTTGATTATAGAAGGCTATAATTTTTCAGTGGTTCACTCTAATCCAAGTTCTATTAGCTTCCCATATTCTCCCTACATTTGTTTCGTGAATTTTTTAGTACTTTTGTGTGATAAAGAAAACATTTTTATTTGATTTCATATTTTTAGTAAAAATGTTTTGAATATATGTGAAAGTTTTGATGAATAATCTTCAATCATTATTTATGGTTGACAGGAAATGTTTAGATGACGAAGCTCTTTTCAACTAAGACTCTTGCTTTCCATATTTTTTTTGTCTCTTTTTTTCGTTCCTGACTTTTGGCTCACGGCCATTTCCAGTAAATTATAATAGGAACGATCATTTTCTTCAAAATGTATATGGAGAAAATCGAAGAACAAAATTTAAAACTTTAATCTCGTGTCCATGTGCAAAGGTTATATGATTTGTACTTCAAGTTTGCGGGAAATTTTTGTTTCTATCCTTTTTTGAAGATGAAAGAGAGAAAAATATGAGTAAAATAATTTTTTAGTTTTGATGAAAAGAAACTTCAAAAATGTGCCTTGTTCAGGTCGACTCGTCGGTCCAAGCTGCTCTTGAGGGTCAAACGCTGGCTTCGCTCCTGGAACAAGTTAACAAGGAACAGGCCGAGTACGTCTCCCAACGCGACGCCAAACGCGCCAAGGAAGCCGCCCGACTCGCCTCTCTCAAGAAATAAATATCCTTTATTGTTTTGTTTTAGTAACGATTTCTCTGATAGCATAGATCGACCGTGCTCCCAATGAAAATTTGCAATTGTTTCGCTGTGTTGCCCTTCCCAAATAGTTCACCAACGTGTCTATAAAGACTTATTTGATCCAATCAGCCTTGGTTTGGTGGTTTCGAAGCGAAAGGATGTCTGTTCCCTGGTTTTTCCTTTGGGGTCTTTCTTCATGTTGGCAAAAAAAATCACGAAAATCTAAAGATTTCGAGGCTTAGGAGGAGATAAAAATTTAAAAAAAATGTATGAGTAATTCCATTAAAAAGTCATAAATAAAGCATGAAGCTCGGAAAAAGTTGGGATACTTCGATTTATATGATTTTTCGGCACTATTCAGCGGCTCGCTTATTCGAAATTAGGTTCGATGTTTTCCTTTTTTGGACGACAGTATTTCGATATCGTAAACCTTCCTTTGATTGATTTAAAACCAACTTCTGCTCTTTCAAAGGTCCAGAATTTTTTTAATTCTCTATTTTTCAAATTGAATAAAATTCCTAACACACATAACTGTTTTTAGACTCGAGCTAAAAGAATTTTTGTAGGAATACTAGAGTTTATTATATTTTTTTTAATTTTCTCGAGGAATCATATGTTTTCGAGACAGACAGTAGAACTGCCGTCCATATTGCGCCAGATGCTCCGGAGTCAATGAATTCTTTGAAATATTTGAAAAACTTTCTTTTAAAGTAGCAAGGATGGTCAAAAGTCCCCGTCAGTTAGAAAATTTCCATATCAAAACTGAAAAATGTTTCAAACTTTTTTTGAAGCTCAGGAAGCCTAAAACTCGAAAAAGAAAAAACAAATCGGATGTGGCATGAAATTTAAAGACTCAAAGTTCGATTCAAAAACGATGAGACACTATTTGAGAAAATTTCTAGAAAATGACTTTGAAAGATAGAAAATAATACCTTCTTGAGTTAGTTTTTGCGGGTCTGTTCGCGAACAACTCAGATATCATCTAAATTTTTGCATCTGCTAGTGAAAATAGACCAAAATTAGGTTACAAACAAGATAATTAGTGGATAAAATCTCTAGCGAACCTGTCACATCTTGATCTCTCCGACGTGAGACCAAAGCACAATTCCCTAAAAGGACCACTGCTGCAGCTGGCGGCCTCCAGTGCAGTTGTCCCCACGCGGCGTCCTCACAAATTCCTAGCTTCGTGACCTTGGCACCACCCAACTCCGATTTCCGATCCCATTATCTCGTCTTCAATCTCCTGAAAACTGTGAAACTTCTTGAAAAATGTCCCCAGTTCAGCGCCCCTTGCCGTCCTTCTAGTCACTGATAAGAGACTGCTGATGTCTCTCATTTGATTTTTTAAGGTTAATAGTACGATTTTCCGCAAAATAAATGCTTTTTTGTTTTCAGATAATTATGAAAAGCATCGAGACGCAAACTGAAGAGGTGGCGTCTGGAAGCAAAACTTCGGGGGTCAAGAGAAAGGTTTTTTCTTCAAATCTAACTTTTATTCAGAGTTCTTCCTTTTTTTTTTCATTTCTTAGTTAGAAGAAAAGTTCAGTTTAATATGCAAATCTCAATTTTTAATCCAAGACTTTTTTTCTATTTCCTTACATTTTTGCATTGAGCTTCTGTGTTTAGTTTTTTTACTGAAATGAGTTAGTTCTATTCATTTTCTGCCATTTTGGGAGTTGTAAATTCTTCCAAGTCGAGTTTTTGGGTTTGTTTTGAACAGAACCGAATTTTTAATTGATTGCTTCAGCGAAAAAATAAATTTTTAGTAGAATCTTCCGCGTAAAAATTTTATTTCTTAATAATCGAGGGAGTAAAAAAATACCCAAAAAGTTATATTATTGAAGGAGTTGAAAGTTAATCAATTTTGAGATTACTTATAATTAAAATTTTTTTAGTCATAGAAAAAAATAGTTACATATTTTTAGCAACAAATCATGAATTTTTTTCTCCAATTTTTTTATGATTTAAAAAAACCAAACTTTTTTTGTTAATCGAAAAAAAAGAAAAAAAGAATATTTTTTGAAAAAAAGGCCTAAAATTTTCCTAGAATAGTAATAATAATGTCTTGTTTTTCAAGAGGCGTTTAAAAGTTGTCGTATTTCTTCCTGTTCCATGATTTTCTCAGTTTTTCTTAGAAATCCTTTTGAGTCCTATTTTTTTCGCTGTCGTTTAGCCCACTTTTGAATCGTGGTCGATTTTTGAACTTGAAAACCGAGCCATTCGAAAAGAAACCAATTGAAATGACCTTTCACGCGCCATAAACCATAATTACTTTCCTGCACAAATTCAAATTCTCTCGGCTCAGTCCGTCGCACTTTTTTTGTTTTTCGGGTACTCTTGACCCGAAGTGACGTCATGCGGCGTTCGGGTCAGCGGGTGTCTGTCCCTCGACATTTTTGAACTGACTGGCTCGGTCTGTCTTTGCCTTGGAGCGCGTATTCCTCTGTCTGCTTCATGATTTTTAAGGCCAACTCTCTCTGGATGAGTCCTCTTGTAAGACTGGTTCTATTGTATTTTTTGAAAACAAACTCATTTATGGACTTCCTTTTAAACTTTGTGTAGAAACGTTTTTTTTTTCAAGGTATTTAATTTGCCTAGAAGGCTAATTTCTATTGGATCAGTCAGATTTTGAAAAAAATAAAAAAATAAAAGCAAGGTTTTTCACTTTAAGATAAAGTTCAGAGCTTAAGATAACATTTAGAGCTTCAGAATTATTTTTCCAGAAGTTATTTGAAACCATTTCACCGTTTATCATTCAGATAGTCCGCTTCAAAGATTTCGCCTCCGAAGAAGATTTTATCAAAGCGGCTGAAGATGTTTATGATGAAGGCAAGGAATTGCGACAAATTTTTGGATTGTGGGACTTTTGATTTAATATTTCCTGATAAAACGAGTTTGTTTCAGTTCGATGGAGGAAGAAAGCCCGTCGGAAGACGATAACTTGATGTCCGAACTGTTGGCCTTGTGCACGTGGGCCGAGAAACGGAAACAGCGGTGGCCGGAGAGTTTTTATGGTTCGTTTCGAAGTTTGAATCAATGTCGATTATTTTTTCCTTATTTTCGAAGATTTCCTGTAGCGGAAATTTGTCTAAAGATTCAGTCGAAAATGTGTGAAAATGTGAACGTGAATAAAATTTCCTTCACCGTTTCAAAAAGTCGAAATTTATTCAATCGCTTCATTTTACGTCGTTTTTGAACAATCCTATAATCTAATTCTTCTCAAAAAAATGTGATTTTTGCAGAAGGAGAAGAAGATCCGCTGGTATTTTCTCCGAATCGAGTAATTTCCATCAATATTTCTACAACAACGATAGTGAAACCTAGCTGGTGAGATTTTTTTCAACAAGGATTCTATTCATTCAATTATTTTCAGTAGTAAATTGAATCTCAGTAGTCTTCGAATATCTAGCCGCCAAAATTCATCCGAGACCAAAGATCGTCGCGAAAACGTTAAAAAGTCGGTCCTTTTCCCGAATCTTTCGACGAAATTATTTCTCAGAGATGCTCCGAAACGGGTTATTAAACGCGGAGCAAGAATAAAGTCGCCGACGAAGAAATTGACGGACGAGGAGAAAATTCTGGAGGACGCTTATCGCGGCGTTTTGGTTCGTTAAAAGATTTTCATTGCGGTATAAAAAGTTTTAAAAAGGTCAAGGATGATTGAGAAAAGTTTTTGTTGAGAAAAACATGATAAAATTATGCAGATCTAAAAGAAATTTTCCACTTTCAAGGGAAATGAATTATCTTTTCGATTCCTTCTCTTTGAATGAAAAATGAACCGACATTCCTAACGCACATTTTTAACCGGCGACTCAATTTTGATCCCTTGAATCAACTGTGAAATTCTAGAAAAGCATCGAATCAGTAGATCTTTGATATAAGCTTGATTTCGCAACAGAAAATAGTCCCGAAAACATCACTTT
The DNA here is from genome assembly GCA_904845305.1 of Caenorhabditis auriculariae. Lineage (NCBI taxonomy): Eukaryota > Metazoa > Nematoda > Chromadorea > Rhabditida > Rhabditidae > Caenorhabditis > Caenorhabditis auriculariae. The sequence continues at coordinate 69,350 of CAJGYM010000101.1, forward strand.
TCAAGGAATTTGACGGGAACCAGTCGCAGGGAAGCGCCTCACCGTCACTAGACAGCGGAGATTCCCAGTCGCCGACCAAAGAAAACGACCCTTGGGCCGATGTAGAGTTCTAGCCTTTCATGTCTTTCATCTATTCGTTGTACTTCATGTCCTTGTTCCAAAGTTTATTTTCATTTATCGCTCTTTTATTTGTTTTCTGTCTGTTTATTGCTGCTACCTTGGGTCAAATGTAAATTCTGTGCAATATCTGTGCGTTTTTTGATACTTGAAGTTTGAAAAAAAGTTGTCTTTTAGACATTGTTCCTGACACATTCCATGCCTTATGTTGATTCGTATTTTTTGAAGAGAGAAGAGTAAAAGTTTGGCACGTTTCTGTTGGAAAATGGTTCGGTTCAAATGTTTGGAGCATCAAATTACTGCTGACTAATTTCGAAGATTTGATAAAAAAGACTTGATTTTGAGATGAAGAGGAAATGGGATGAAGCCGAGGATCCGAGTAGTGCAGGTTCCTCTAAACCTTCTTTTTTCGTTTGAATTCCTTGGAATTTCAGGTCCTTCGGCTGTTAATCCAAAGCTGAAACGTATTTTTGACAGTATTCGGGCTCCTGAATGGATTCTGAATACGGAAGAACTCAGCGAACTTCTTCTCCTTCTGAAGGATGCCAAGGATGTGAGCTGAAACAGAAAAAAATGTCTCAAAATAGAAACTTCAAACAAATGATTTTTCGTCCTTTCTAGAAAAATGATATGAGAAATATTTTTTTATTTTCTCTCAAAAAGATTAGTTTCTTTTCAAGCAGAAGTACAGAAAACGGCTAAAATCAGCTCCAATGGAGATTTTTTTAAAATTTCCTCGTTGAAACAGTCCCGTGGCTTCCCTAGAGTTTTTTTCGTTTGATTTTTTTGATTTTTATTCAAATTTTGTTACTCAAATCATTTTTCTTTATTAAAGCAAGAAATTGCTGAAATTTTCCAGTGATTATGGCTTTATTATACATTTTGAAAATAGGATTATTAAGGTAAAAAAAATTAGAATTTTTTTCATCGCGACCGATACGAGTAAATGTGTTTCCAGAACTCCGAAAACGGTTCAATATCGAGTTTGGCCGACTTCCAAGTAATCTCAAACCTTCTCGTTTCTTACAATGCGACGAATGGGCCGGAAGACAAAATCGTTTTTTCCGTTTTGAAACAACTCGAAAAGTTCGGCACCGATTTGAGGTTTTTCTAATTGGAAAAAGCACCTTGAAATAATGTTTTTAGTATATATCACCCGTTGGTTTTTGGACGAAACTCGCGGGAAAATTATGAAAGTTTACGAAAAATGGGATCTTCGCTGCATGTTCGCGTGCCGGAGAATGAGGTTCATTTGAAATAATGAAGAAAATGATTTAATGTTTTAATTTGAAGGTCCTGACAAATTTTTTGGACCAAAGCAAGCTTTGGGCCACTGCAAAACATCATGCAAAGGTTTTCATAAAGAAAATGAAGTTTTTGGGTTTGAAAATTAGTTTTCCAGTCGTCCAGTGTTGATGATGATCATTTCTACGACGTCGAATTCGTTCTTTGTCTTTTGATATCGATTTTGCAGCCGGGATCTTCGGTATGATGTTTTATTTATTGAAAATTGTGAAGAAATAAATAATTCAATTTATTTTTTTCAGCTCGAAGTTGAGGTAAAAAGGTAAAAGAAACAAGATTAAAAAAATTTAAAACTCAAAATTTAAAATTTTCTTTGTGAAATTTTATCCCTTTTTCGGCGATTTTTCAAACTTCTCTTAAGGTTTTTTTCGAAGATTCACTTTGATTTCCACCCTCTTTACTCATTATCATACTTTTTTTATATTTGATAGAAAGTTTCAAACTTAGCGAATCTTGAAGAGATAGGAAAAAGCCGAATAAAAACTGGGAAGAAGAATAATTTCAGCTCTCCTGCAAGCTGTTCGTCGAATCCAACGGCCTCTCTTTCCTTTTTTCCTGCACTTCTTCCGCCAATCCCAATATACGGCCCTTGGCCTATTGTGCACTCCAAAGATATCTCAATCTTGTTCAGGTAAATCCACGCAATTTGGTAAAATCATCCTGAGATTGAATATTTCAGGAACTGAAACTGGAACTTTTCCCAGAGCGGAGCTTGATCGTCTATTTGATCCGGACGTTCAAACACGGCCTCGATAAAGAGTCTCAACGTGTTTCCAACAGTGAGTTCCAGTTAAAATGGCTTTTCTGTTTCTAGGTGATATTAAAAATCTCTTCATTTGGCGACTTCAGTTCTTCTTCTTGGGTACTAGATCCGAAAAAAGGAATTTAACTGGCGAAAAGAGAATATGTAGTTTTATAAATCCAAAATGAGATTTTCTTTTTTCGAAAACTTAGACCGTGAAAAAAATCATATAAAAGTTGGAAAAAAGAGATATTTGGACGAAAAAAACATACCCAAAGCATTTGTGTTTGAGCCTATCTTAGCTTAACTCATGATCTTTTCGAGTTTAAGTTTCATATTTTCTCGAATTTCTTTTTGATTCTCTTCGATTCAACCTATAATATTTTTAGATCAAAGGGGAACTTTCTCGAAATGGAGGCAAATATAACTTTCATGCTTTTCTTCCTCCACGCCACAGATCTGTCTGTGAGCGAAATAAAAAAAAACATTTCAAACATCGAAAGTTTCAAAATTAAAGAAAAAGAACCTAAGTAATATCGGAATAGAGTTTCAGCAAAAAAAAAATTGAAATTGATTCAGTGCTAATTTTCTCAACTATCTCCACTATTTCATGATTTTCAGCTAAATCTTCAACTATATTATTTAATTTTTCAGTCATATCTCATTTCTTCGCGCGTGTTTCGAAATTAATACTAAGTCCGCATGAAGTCGTCTACCACCAAGTCATGGCCTTCCTCTGCATGAAGCCCATTTTCGATGTTAATAATGTTGGTCAAAACGTCTTTTTTCTATTTATGAATTGTCCTTCCAAGGTTCCTGAGTTCTTCAAGTTGTTCTTCTCCTCCTCGCCGGAACACTGTCACGAGGAACGCGACTGGGTCCTCACCCTGATCGCCGAGGCGATGATTGAACCCATGGACTACAACGTCTTGCAGAATAAGTTTGTGCTTCGAATTCTTATTGAAGTTGCAGAAAAGGGTAGGAAATTTGACCAATGAGTGGTTTTTTTCATCTTGAAACGTTTTAGAAAGCGCAGAACGGTAGAAGCTGTTTTGAAGGTCTTTTTTTTCATATTTGAACACCCATTTTCATGTTATTCCATCATGTAGATTTTTAAAACTTAATGAATCGATTTTTCCACCCTTTTGCGGCTCTTGTACATGGAAAACTTCCTGAGATAGATCAATGAAATTCTCCTCAGAGCCGGCGTCAAACTGATGATGTGCATGTTCGGTTCCTGTTGCTGCGACCAGAAAGAACGGAAACAGATCTTGTCAATCCTGAAGTCGTGCGCCTCGATGAGAACCGTCGCCCACGATCTTTTCGCCCGAGAAGCTCTGCATTCGTGGATCGTCGTCGTCATCAATGTACGCCGTTTTTGGAATTCAGATGTATCGAGCAGCAAAGTGTCGCTTGATTTTTTTCGTATTCATTAAGTTTTTTGGGGTGTTATCAAAAAATCGAAAATTGGAAGCTCAAGTTTTTGGTTTTTCTCTTACCTGTGAGAATGTAGAAGAGGTTTGAGCATTTCTTTATTGCACCCGGTTAGAAATGAGATTTTATGTTGTTATTTTTAAAACCTCTTAAATCTTGGTTTTGAATGAAATCCAAATCGCTGAAACTAACGCTCATTTCTTATCCGAAAACAAAAAATTCTCAAATTAAGATCATCGACAAACTTTTATCTCCTAAGTAACGAGAAGGGATACACAAGAATTCATACAAATCGATATTATTAAAATTTGACTTTTTGAGTTTTTGGTTTCACTCTACACTAGAAACAGAGTGAATTCCAAAAACTTCAAAAAAATTGCAAATCAAGTGAATAATTCCTGCGCGAAATATTTACGACCAATTTGCTACAAGAGCCCAAAAAAAAAAAATCAATTTTCAGAACAAAAACTTGACGCGATGGGAAAAGTGTTACTTGGCGCAGATATTCTGTATCCTGGTCGAAAATGAAAGGAAATATCAACGCGGAAAAAGAGGCAAGAAGGTTTTTGGTCAGGTTGGAAAAGCCTCCGTCGTCATGTGCGTTCAACCGGTTCGTCGAACTTTTTTTTTTAAACCAAGAGTTTTTTCAAGAGTCCATGAACTTCTCATAATTACCTGTTTCAGATGATAGACTCTCTTAAAGACATCGTCTCCAATGAAGCTTTCGGTGCCGAAAAGAAGAAGGCCGAAGAATCCATCCAACTTTTGGAGAGAATCCCGACCCAGAAATGGTCGAAAAAGAAGAAATATGAGGCCTTGTGACTTTTCTTTGTTGTTTTTTGTTTTCTTTGTTATCAGTTGAAATTGTTTTGTTATCCACAGAATGAATACTGTTACATGTTTTGAAGCTAATACTTTATTAATTTATATAAATTAGTAAGTCTAATTTCTATAGCCAGTCTTTGTTAGTCGTATTTTCGGCTTGTGCTTGAGACATGGCGAATTTCCTGAATTATTTTCAAGATTTTTGGAGGAGAAGAAGGACTAAACCTTCGTCCAACCGGAAGGTTTCCGGACTTTCGTACAAACTGTAGACGCACCGTAATCGGTTGCGGTCGTTTTCTTTAGTGAACACGTGAGGATAGACTTTTGGATCGTAGTAAGGTAGGGGCCCTGAAAATATAATTGCCCATTATTCAAAAATACTTATAGTGTTCTTCTTTGACAATGAGTTTCTTCTAAAATCATCAAAAAAGAGGTTAGGATATCCCTTAAGTGTTTTTGTCTAAAGCTTACTGTAATTCCTACAGTACCCACCTCCATACGGTGCCGGAGCACAGTCGCAAGGTTTCGCCTGCCACATATTGCCCCAGTCTGGATGCCAGGAATATGTGTGCTGCACGGCGTCGAACCCATCCAACATACCTACAGTAATCCTTTCTTACTGTAACTTTATGTGTTTTCCAACCTTTGCAGCTGAGGGAGCGATCCGGACCTGCTGGAACGTTGAAATAATTGCAGAACCATTTGAAGGCCTTGATCCGCCGAGACTCGCCAGGACCTCCTGAAAAGGGATTTTTAATTCGGTCGGGTACACTTTTATGGTAACCCATTGACATATATTTTGCCCCTCTGAAAGTTTTTTGCGAGGGACAAGAGACGCAGACAGGTCAGACAGTTTCGATTAGTCATGAATGATATTTACCTGGCTCTTCTGGATCTTCACCGCCGCACTCGTTGTTGATCACAAGGCTTGTAGGGCCGAATACCGGACCGGTGAAGCCGGCTCGGCGATTTTTCGGCGACGGACGCCAGTCTCCTGAAACACAAAAACTTTGAGTGAAACATGGAATATTGGTTGGTTTGACCAACAACGATGCTGTGCATGGACGGCTTGGGCGGCTGCGGCGTCATGTAGAACCACAGAGAGGCGAGCATCGCCAGCGGGGGACTCATTTTCGTCATCACCTAAGAAAATTTCAGCTGTTGCAGAAATTAAGAAAAAAAATCAAAAAGCTTATGATGACCAAGATAAATGAATTTCTTATAACTTGGAAGATCGGTACCTTGAAAACTTGCAACAGATAAATTGAAGATGAATTTGAAGCAAGCAAAAATAAAAACAAGAAAAAAATATTTCTTCGACATAGTTTTTGAAACAATCAGTGATATTTTGAACTCGGTCCACAGCCGAAACCTCTATGGGAGCTTCGATTTTATTTATTTTTTTTTTAAATTTTGGCAAAGTCTGAAAACTGACTGTTTTGAACCTACCAAGTTGGGATTATTGACCAAGTCAACTTTTACGTTTCTGGAGAGTAGGAATTGCTGGAACAGGCCGTAGTTGTAGTTCCAAGAAAGCTGAAAGAAGTTTTTTTGAAATTTTTTTCCGAAAAGCTAAATTTTCCGTGTAGAAACTGTATTCTGAAAATAAAAACTTCCAGAACTGCTTAATTCTTACAAGGAAAATCCCTTCAAATTTTTTTCCGAATTCGGAACTTGACAAAAACTGTATGATGTACATTACCAATATCTCGAGTTTTAGAAAAATAATAGTTCGAAACTTTTCCTTTTTTTTAAAAGTTGAAACCATCTCTCTCAAAGGTTGAGAAATTCAAAATCTTCATCTAGTTCTTCCAAGAACTTTTTGAAAATCTGCGAAAAGAATTCTGAAAATCTGAGTTAACTAACGTTCCTTGCTATTCCATGTGTTCCTCCAAAGCACTGATGAAAAAACTGTCCCAAAACGAGACCTGCAAAGCTCCCCGACCAAAGTAGCATCCTCGATGGTAGGTCTGGTTCATGTGGCTCTCTGTCTCATCGTTGCACGGATACCAGAAATCCAAGACCGGGTCCTTTTTGCAATACTGACCTTCTGGAACGCACCTGAAGTCGACTCAATACTTCTTCCCTTCTTCATCCCCACCTTTTGCCGTCGATCGGACTGAAACCGGGGAAAGTCGGCAGCAGAAAGGAGCTGTTGGGACCACGCTCGAACCAGTTGTAGAATCCGCCACGGTAGAAACACTCGTGAGCCTGATCCAGCGTCAAGTCCGTGTCACTGAACGTCTCAGTGTTGCTCATTGTAACGAAGAGTGCCTCACTTGTACACGGAGACGTCGTTTTCGCCAGTTTCTTGCAAAGCGTGAGCGAAAAAGGCGGCGACGTCCCGAGCGTGGTGTTCTTTCGGCTTGTAGGCCTGAATATTTATGTTTTAGTATTATCAGCGTACTTTATTCCGTTTCATCTTGTTGTTCCGAGAAACCTTGTTAGGATGAGCTGCTCCAAAGTCAGGAAAATAGCGAGCGGCTATGACGAAAGCGTCATAGGAGTACGGTAGACAGTCGTCTGGACCATGGCCAAGATTGGCTTTCGGAAAGAGGTCCTTGGAAAAGTTGATGATCTTTTAAACGATTTATTCCAACCTCGAACATTTCCTTGGTAAACCATTTCTCTATAGGCGACCTGGGTAACTTGTTGGGGTCCGAAGCCGTTTCGCAGAATTCGTCTGGTGGCTTTGCAAAGGAATCGCGTTTTGGACAGAATTCTGGTATCCCTGAAGTTGGAGGTATTAATAAAAATAATGTAGAACTTTTTTATTACCTAACAAGGAAGATCAATCTACTTTTTGGTTGAAACTTTTCTAAGAAGTGTCCAGAACACTCTTTGATGTATCAGATGAAGAACCTGAAAGCATAAAAATGCACAAATACTTAGTTTTTGAAAAAGACACCTCAAAGCTCGTAGAATGGGCTATTTTGGGGTTAGAGCTCGTGTTTATCCAAAACTAGGAAGTTGTGCACATTTTCAGGACCTTCTTTTAACACATCAAGGATTCTTCTGGCTGAATTTCATACCGCGACCTTCCTTGTAAGATTCTATAAAGATCTTTTTCCGTATAACAAATTCATGTCAATCTATTGAAAAATCTCTTGCAAAAGACGATCCGCATTGCTGGAATTCCGAAAAAGGCGAACACAAGGAGGAACCTTTGGTGAGCGGAGGCAAGAGGAGAAGAAAGATGACGATCATCGCGCGGAGCAGAAAGCGAGCCGACAAACAGACTGAGGCGAGCTCCCACGAACTCCATTAAGTCGCCGGAAATGCTCGCCGCGGTCCGGTCTGGTCACTCCTTCCCTGGGGGTGGTGGACCGTCTCGCCCGAGGCTCTACTGGTTTCCCTCGGGGTTCAGAAGTTCGGATTGCTGTTGTTCTAACACGCTTATCGAAGTCAAATTCAGGAGCTGACTACAGGGAAATGGCTCAAATATCTGTAACTAGCCTTTTCGAAAGAGAAGCGTACAATATCAAAAAAAAACCCGCACCTTGAGTCTATAACTCATGTCCTATAAGATCGAATTCTGTATTATCCAAGCATATTTTCGAGGTTTTTTTTTGCGAAGTTTGGAATTTTCCACAAGTATTCTCAAACTCTCTCTGAATATCTTGATGAGGATACTTCATAGTTTTTGTCTATGAAACTTTTTTCTTTCCGTTTTCAAAGCTTCGTAGATATTTCAAATTTTACAACACGATCCGGCGAAAATCAATAATCCAGAATCAAGTTAAAAGTCCGCAAAGTTTCATCGAAACATTCAAAAAACTTTTTGGAAGTTTTCCAGAAAATAATGATCTTCCGACTCAAATTACTTTTTGTAGTTACTCCATTTCACTGTAAAGACTTCAGTTTACTGTAATAAAAGATCAATTTTTTTGAGCTGAAGAACCTAGAGTTTATTTAAAAGACTTAAAACCGGAAAATACTAGTTTTTTTTCTTATAGTCTGATACAGATTTTTCTTACAAATCAACTGCGAAAGCCGTGTCTAAACGCAATTTTCCTCGGTCTCCAAAAAAAGCTTCTGTCAAAAATACTGTAAAACAGAAAAATATTACATTTTTTTTTTTCCACCTCCTGGAACTCTCCTCTATCAGGAACATAAACCAGAAGATTCCTCAACTGATTCACTGGGTACATAGCGAAGAAGCGTCGGCCCTCGGGGCCCAACCTTTTTTATCTAATCGAAGTTTGTTAATTATCGTTTTTAATAGCTCTCGATGGCCGTATCTCGCGATTCACACAAAGGGCCGCCAAGTCCTCCATTTTACGACATTCACAAATAAGTGCGTTGCGTCGATTTATGTACACGCAGGTTGACGAGCTCTGCAATACCAAAAACGAGTGCCGTGGAATGTGTGCGGCGGCGGCGGATTCGGTTGGAAGAATTTCATCCTTACTGAGAAAACTTTAGTGGCTGTTTAAGGGGTTCCTTAGGGGCCGCTTGGAGAGGACACTAAGGTGGATTCTAAAACTTTCAACCCTAAAGCGGCCACTGAAGTTTTCCTAGAACATGCGGAAACTAATAAAAACTAAAAAGCTTATTCTGAAGAGGAGTCATGAGAAAAGAGCCACTGAGATAGGTTCAATCGCGCTCCGGTGAGAAGTTGGAAAGAAAATTCCGTGGCTTATAACTTCGATCTCAATCACGAGCTCATAAGAACGAGAGTTTCCGACCAAAACTGCTGTTTTTGGTAATTTTCTTTCTGATATCACTAATCGTAGTGAGTTTATTTTTATTTTTTTCATTTTTCATCGTCTGAAGCACGTGACTGCGCGCAAAATGAATGAAAAAATAATTTTTTTTGATTGTTACTTCAAATAAGAATTTTTCGGCAAGCTCCAATCTTTCCGATTTAAAATTATTTTTCAACCCAAATAAAAAATATTATTTCAACGTCACTGTCCTGAAACCATTTGAAGCACTAAACATCGTCGTTGAGCCTCGCCCGATAAGGACCCGAGAAATATTTGAAAGCTCAAAAAAGGGAATTGATAAAAGATGCCCGGTAGCGGTTATCAGCCACGTCGACCCGATCCAGTTCCCTCTATACAGTTTTGAGTATGAAAAAAAAGAAGAAAGAGGCTGAATCACAGTTGTTTAAATTGGATTATCTTCTTGGGCTTTTCGTCAATATTGGTAACATCGAGTTCCGTGATAAAATATTAACTGTACTGGCCCATGGCGTGCTGATAGCTTTGTTTGGAGTGACACCTCACCGTTCGGTTGATTTCAAAGTGATGTGTTTTTGAAGCAGAGGAATTTTCGAAAGTTGGTCAGAAAAAATCATTTTGCAAGGAAAGTTTGAGTCATTGTAATTTTGAGGAATCTTTCTGGTCGCATTTTTGGTTTGGAAACTGAATGAGAATTGATATTTGGATAATTACTGATTCAAAACAGAAAGTGTCTCGATTTGTGGAAAAAAAAACTATTTATAGTCAGTTTCTCACGACTTAAAATGATGGGATTTCTCTGCGCCCTCCTCGTCTCTCGACGGTCCTCTTTTTTTGACGCGCTTTTTCGCGTTTCTGCGACCTCGACGATGTGGGAACAGAGAGACTCAGACACTCGAAAACTGTCAAGTTGCGGCGGAAGGACTACACTTACTTGATTTTTGATAATCCACACACAGTCCGCATGGAAGGCTAGAAATTTCTCGGTAGAAAATAGAGTCCCAATTTCGGTAGTTACTTTTAAACTGCACCCGACCTCGAGCGACTTCATACTTGATGGTACAAGATCCAGCAATTTTTTGTCCATTAAAAGATCGACCCTAGGACTTTCCAGTCGTAAAAATTATTACACTAATAATCAGTCAGTTTCACCTTTATACAATATTTTTCAAACTAGTTTTTTCTGGAAACGTGCCAATTTTCGTATTGTCGTTCGATTGCAGAACTAACAAACTACTCGATAAGAAATTAGTCGTTGGAATGAGAGCACTGACGTCAGAACACTCTCGACAGAGCAACCGAGAAGATAATGAATTTTTGGCTGACTGTACTTTGACACCGAAAATCGGGAATGGGACGCAATGTTGTGATCTGTGTAGTGTTATGCCGAGTCTTGCATTGGTCAATTTGAACTTTCTTATACCTTTGAAGCTTGCCCTACCGAAAAAATTTTCGAATGGCTTCGCTACTTATTTTTTGTAATTTTTAAGGCTCGCTGTTTTTCAGAGGAGCTTTGAAACTCTAAATACTTAGAACGAACTACTTTATAATTTTTGTCAAAGAAAAAATAATTTAAAAAGGCGAGGCTCAAATAGTCTACCTAGAAAGTAAAGAATCAGAATAAAAAATAAGGAATCTCCCCATTGTGCTTTTTCACAAGGAAGGTAATTTTACCTTGCGGATGGAAATTTCCTGAAAATCGGCCGGAACACTTCTCAATGTACCGTATGAAGATTCTGGAAGTCTCAAACTGCACAAATTTCTATTTTTTGAGTAACGACGCTTCAAAGTTGAAGAAGAGCCTCAAAATTCCTTATAATAAACAATTTCATAGTTCTAAACCTTCCTTTCTCAAAAACTGAGTAGTTGTGCAGGTTGCGGCTTTCATGATCTTACACCTAGGTACACCTAGTAGTGTTCTGGCCAAATTCGAAGGAATTCCCAACCGCAAAGAAAAATGGCCTCCCTTGTTAGTCTACTGCTTGAAAAAAGAAGACAAACATCAAAAAAAATAATTTCAAAACTACATATTTTTCCCCACGACTTGGAATGCTTTTTTCGTGAAAATTGGATTTTTAAATAATCATTAGCGTTGAGCATACTTGATATTTGATTATCTTTCTCTAATAATTTCCGATGCTTTCTAGCGTGAGCAGTTTCTGGGTCCGAAGCGCCTCCGAAAAAAAACCTCTTTTTCGATCTGTGGATCTGAAACTTCTCTAAAGTCTTATCAGTTCCCTAGTTGCCATATCTATTGATAGCTGAAACTGTTGAGAAGTTAACAAATATTGTCTGTGACCCAAAGTTCGACTCGAAAATCAAAAAATCACGACACTGTATTTTTTCAAATTTTGAAAACAAACGGTCAGCTTTTTTTCTTCAAAAAAAGTTCTCGTTATAGTGGAATCCAGCGATTTTGGACCAGTCGCTTATCAAGTAGCTAAAATTAATTATAGTCCAATAAGTGCATATCCATCAATGTGTAAAATACGATAAGAATTTTATTGCGTTGCAAACCGATTTTTTTGCTATCGCTTTGTGTTGAGCAGTGCTGTCAACTTTTTTATGACATTCCTGCGTGGGACAAGAAATGACAGAATAAAGGCCGAAGTCCTAATTAACTTATTAAAAAGCAATTTCAACACTTTTCAATAAGTAGATCGGAATCAAAAATTGTTTCCCATACACTCTTGTTTCGAGGAAATTTATTATCAGCACTGATAGGAATTCGAATCGGATTATGGTTCCAAAACGTGGTTTAGTCGTTCCAGTCGTTTTTAAATAGCTGCTTAAGAAGCACAGAAAACAAATTGAGCTTAACTCGCTGTCTTTGTTAAAATGAACTTTTGGTACTTATTTGTAAATTTCAAAAGTTTCCATGTATTTGGGTCGTTCAACTTTTGCGACAGAACTCTTGTTAAAAGGATACCAAATGTTTTCTAAATATTTAAACTTATATCTTTCAGAGATTTAAAAATCTCTGAAAGGTTTCAAGAAATACGGACAATAACCTTTGATTTCTTCATTTATCGAAACAATAATACAATGTGTTTTTGGCAGTGAAGCTGAAAACTGTCACGTAAATTGCTAGAAGCAATAAATGTCCTACAGAAAAGCCATAAAAGCCTTGGATCTTTACATCCAGACGAGCAAACCAACCGTTCTTATCAAACACTTTCTAAGATCAATGGCAAATTCCTTTTCTTAGTGAAAGTGGAGTGAATGGAAGGCTTTTTATAAATCAAAAGTTAAAAAAAAGAAAATTACACTGAAAGAGCAGAAGTTAGCTCTAGAAAAAAAGAAATGAATGGGAAAAAAAATTAGACACAAATGAAAGATGAACTTGAACGGGTGAATTTTTTCCTTTGTTGAATTTTTATGTTTAGATCTTGCTGAGGAAAAATCCATGAGCTAGACAAAAAAAGGCACAATAAACTTAAAGAAATAAAGCTCTCAGCATCTTCTTACTAAGTGGTTTAGAACTTTCTTCCGATTCCTTGCATGGGCTACAAAATGGTTTCTGTACTTAATTAGAGCTAAAATAAAACTGTATTTTCAATTTTTTTTTCTCAGATAAACTTATCATGGAATCGATTCTGCCAAAAAATCATTATTAAGAGAGAAATGAACTAGAACTTTTGCAGAAACGACATCGGACAGAGAAAATTCATTCCACCAGCACTTAACTTCTGAAAATTGCACTTATCCATCTGTTTAGACTCGATGAAAAACCCTTTTTATTACGGAATGATCAAAAAAATACGTATAGAAAACCAAATTTTAAGGCGAAATTATAAGATAAAACGCCTAATATACCAGTAAACCTTCCAAAACAACAAAAAATCAAATTTTAAAACCCTTTCTGCTTCTTTGAAAAACATTCATTGCAAAATGAAAATCTTGGAATTAAAGTAAAGAGCAAAGCTTTCATCAGGACAACTCTGCCAATTTCTTTAGTATGACTCCCAAAAACTGAATTAAGTTTTCAAAAAAAAGAACAGAATTTCTGATTAGCTCAAACAGACACAAAATCACTCTTTTGACCGACAACTCATACCGAAAAGGCCATGCAACCGGCCTCTTCTGCAGGACTAGTACTAGTTCTGAACCCGTCACAGAGCCACTTTCCAACTCATCTTCCAGAGCTTATCAATAGTACGGGCTCTCCTTCTGCCTCGGAGCCGTGCCTCACGGATCCTCGACGCGTTGGCAGCGGCGTTATCTGCCCTCCGGCGCCGCCTCTCTCGTCGTCTGCCATTGTGCTCCTACCGTATCTCCACGTTGTGAGTCCGGCCCCCAACCTCCGAGGCCAACAACCACTATTCACGGTCCTGAAGCCGATGCCGCACCATTTTCGGCTCTGTCCGCAGCCTCAGTCGGCCGCTCTCCTTCTCGAAAAATCATTTCGACTCCTAACTCCTGCAAAACCTAACACTATTGTCAAACTTTTTAAAGTTTTTTGGAAAATCTTTGCTGGGGCAACACTGGAAAAGCTCTTAGGCTTGAATAGGTCCATGCTTTTCATACATTCAAGCAAGGTTTTCCAATAAACTACAATTATTCGAAGTTTGAATTTCAATCTACTTCACAGCCCATCTCAAAAAACTGAAAAACTTGCTGACGAAAAATTCTTGATAACCTCTTCGTGTCAAAGTTTCTGCTATGAAGCCGTCTAGTCTCTTCAAACATGTCAATTTATATTTTGATATCCCATGTTTCCGAAAAGGAATAACCCAAAAAAATTTGCATATTCCTAAAAATTTCTTCCTTAAAACTAACCTATGCTCCATGAAACCTGTCCACAAACAAGGATGATTCCATCTTTGTCTCTCCCCATATAATCGCAAACCTCTGATCCTACAGTAGTTTTCACGCTACAGTGTACCGCTTCCAGATGCGCTTGGGTGTATTCCTGCTGGCGGCGTTTGCCGCTGGGTGTTGTGCCTCAACATCCGAAACACCAGAATGTATCGTTGGTAACGCCCTCGTCAGATCAGGAATTGTAGAGTCAAAAAGTGTTGAATCCGTACGTCTTCGCCTACTGTAGCTTTGGGAATATTGTGACTTTTACAGAGAGTATGCGATGGATTGTGTCGGAAGCAGTCGATTCAAGACGGCGCCACCACCCTCGTTCTCTTCTCCTGCGAAGACAACAAGGTACCTTCTTTTCATAGGTTACATTATATTGAATCTAGTTTGATATTTGAATTCCGACAAAAAAAAAGCCGTTACCTCATAGTTTCCGATGATCTGACTGGCTACAGTAGTCAAAACATCAACAAAAAATTCTTTCAGATTTTGTAGAATATTACTATTTTTCAAATTAGACCAATATTCCAAAATAGTTCCTTTAGAGAAAAAATAACACTGTTGATGTGATTTTTTGTGCGTGCATTGAATTTTGGAAGCACTTGAGGACAGCTTATCAATTTGCCACTGGTTGCACGTCGCTTATCAGCATAATTGATTAAAAGGGCTTAGTGCCACGTTGAGTACTCGAGTTTGATAAGAAGAAAAAAAGCGGTGAATTAAACTCGTACGACAATCCAGGATCTAGCTGATTGACAGGGGAACGAATGAATGAGAGTTTAGATGGAAGTCTGGCTGAACTCGGACCAGTCTTGCTCGGAGTCCAAACTCGAGAACTCGTGCTTCTGCCGCGGTCAGGAGTGCAACAAACTCTCGCTTCCCGAGCAGATCCCCGAGCCAACTTCTGTTGACTTGGCCAAGTGAGTCCAAGAATATCGAAATAGACAAGAAACAATAATAGAAGGGGGAATTCTGCGATATGAAGAAGTAAAGCCTATGAAGTAAAAAAGATTCAAAAAAACCTACTATTCGAAACTTTCAAAATGTCTTGACGAAAAAAAGGTTTACCCAGCCAAAACTTTCCCAAAAAAAACTTGAAACTTGGAGAAGATTTTTCAAAAAATATTGAGAGCACTAAAAAATCAGTTTTAAAACCGTTATTTTCAAAAGGAAATGTATGTACCTTTATCGAAAGTAATTGTCAGAAGAAAGAAGCATTTGAAAAAATGTTTCTAATTCAAAATTTCTAAACATTCTTCCCAAAAAACTTCAAAAAGAAAGTATAAAAAAATATTTCTGAATAACAAATTTTTGAAAATCAACTCCAAAGCTACAGTAACCCATTGCTGCTATCAAAAACTCACTTTTTTCTCTCTCTATCTCTCCTTCTCGATGGCAAAAAGCCACGTTTTGCCGTCAGATTGTTTCAACGCGGCCAACGTGTCAGGCCCCGTTATCTCCTTTTTTTTGTAGAGATAGACGCTGAAACTTTTCACTACAAGTCGTAAAAACTCGGCTAGCCGTCTTCTTATCACATACACGTAACACATTCGTTTCCAAAAGCTCAAGCTTTTTATGACCCGCAACGATCCGTTTGACATGAAAAAAATAAACTAATCGAAAATAAAAAAATATAAAAAAATATTCAATAAATGAATCGACTTTTTTTGAAAAAAATTATAGGACTTCAAAAAAAATGTGTTTTTGTTGAAATTTAAAATCCAAAGAATCCTCCTTAGGTTTTACAGTCTACCAAAAAATCCTTTTTGAAGTGAACGAAGGAAAATAACGTTTCTGATAAAATCGGAAACTGAAAACTGAAAAAGGACGGCTTTTCGCCTAGATGAATTTTTTCAAAGTTTTTTGTGCTCTTTCGAAAATTCCAACGAGGAATTCTAAACAAACTGCAAGGCCTCGAAAATTAATGGAAAAAAACACGAAAAGAGTGAAGGAAGTTGCGTAAAATCAAAATAATGGGAAAAGAAAAGAAAAATAATTTTTTTGTTCATATTCGCGTTAGGGCACTTTTTCACTTCAATAAGAGTTTTTTTTTGAAAATTTTGATGCACGTTCAATTTTTCTAGTTTTTATTGCTTTTTTTGCATTATAGATAATAGATAACTATATAGATAACTTTCTTTCATAACTATTTTTCACAACTATTTTTCACTACCTTTTTATTGTTATTAAAATTGAAAGTTCACAGCAACGTCATTTGCTACATGGGATATTGTCTATTTCTGTAGATATATATTTATATATTTATATCTTTTTTTATCTTTTTTTATATATTTTTTTCTTCAAAACGATTTGAAAAATTTTTCTTTCTATATTTGAAAAAAATCTTTTTATTTGTTTCTTTAAATTGATTATTTCGAGCGTATTTCTTGTTTTTTTAAACTTAATTTTTTCAGCAACATCGCTTGCTTCACTGGATTTGCCGCTAACAACTCGTTCAGCCAAGGTACCACCATTCGGTGCGCGCCAGGAAATGCCTGCATCAAGCTTAATGGAACTTACCAGAACTTCGATGCCGAGGTGATAATTCGACATGTTTTTGGATTTCAAATGTTATGAAAAATGGAAGAAGAAAAATATATTTTCAGTGAATATTTTAACATAAAGAAGGACTTTATAAGAATTTTCTCAGATCTACGCTTGCATGCCCGCCGCCGTCTGCACCAACCTTCTCGGAGACCCCAACACTAGCGGAACCAAGTGCGCCAGCCTCCAAGGATCTCCCATCCAAGGCTGCTGCTGCTACGACGGTAAGATCCTCCAGCTCCGCCCCCAACTCTCCCGTTTGCAGCCGACTGCACGACGCTGGTCAGCCCCGGAATCACCGTCCCGACGCCCGGACCCATCGGAGGAAACAACATCCAATGCTACCAAGGCGTTGCCATCAACGGCGTCCCCATGTACAACGGCACCTTCAACCAGTGCCAGGGCGAGTGCGGCTCCGTCCGAATCCGCAGTACCCTCAACGGCCAGAACATCTGGGGCGAGGTCTTCTCCTGCGACCCAGTCAGCATCTTCTCCAACCTCAACATTGACAACCAATGCCGTACCATCGACTCGACAAATGTCACCGGTGAGCAGCTGCGAATAATTGTTTCAGAGAAGCGCTAAAGCGTCTTTAAGGATTTTACGTAAAACTCGAGTTTCAGGTATCCCGACCGCCTTGATCACTGGCTGCGCTTGCAACACCGACAAGTGCCTGGACCCCACCGCTTTCCCGCCAGTCTACCCAGTCCGCCAGCTCAAGGTACCTCCAGGAAGACCATGTGATCATTGAAAGGAACGATTCAGTGCGCCGTGGGTCTGTACAACGGCTCGACTTGGCTCGGAGCCGAGATGGGCTGCGACGGCCGTTGCGGTCGTCTTGCGTTCAAGTTCAACGGCCAGAACGTCAAGTACTACACTTGCGCTCCGTACTCGATCTGCGCCGGATTCGGTCTCGAGAGCAGCGAAGGACTCACCTACAACCCGCCCCAGGACGAGGAGCTCGAAGCCTACTGCTGCTCCGCCTGGGTACTTTCATCTCCAACAAGTTCCTACACAAACTATGTTTCAGAACAACTGCAACGTCGACGAGCCTTCCATCGCCAGACAAGTCAACAACACCGCCGTTTCCACCGTCAAGTACCCCATCCTCTGCTACGGAGGTTTGGAATCGAGAAAAAATAATATCGAAACAAAAAACTAAGTTTTTAATATGAGACGAAACATTTTAATGAGGTGTATTTATTTGATAAGATTTAGAGAACAAAAGGAGTGATTTTCTAACAACTCACGCTTCCAGGAATCTGGGTGAACGGCGTCCCAATCACCGGCTCCTCCTACGGCCTCTGCCAAGGAGAATGCGCCTCGGCCAACTTCATGACGACGATCGGCAGCGTCCAGCACAACGCCACCATCTACACCTGCGACCCCGTGACGATGTGCAGCAGCGCCGGCATCAGCAACGGCTGCAGCAGCGTGTTCGGCGTGAACGCTTGCTGCTGCGACAGCGACACGTGTCTCGACCCGACCCGCGGCGCGGCTCGTCCCAACCTTCGCTGCTACGCCGGTATCTCTATCCCTGGCGCCAGCTACAACCAGGGCGGCGACATGTTCTGCGACGGCTGGTGCGGAAGCCTCAACGCCACTCTCAACGGCAACGCCACCACCGTCTACTTCTGCGCCCCCATCGACATGTGCCGCTTCTACGGCCTCGGCATCGGCGGAGCCAACACCTGCGGAAGCATCGTCGGCGCTGACCCACCTGTCACCGGATGCTGCTGCTCTGACAGCGTTAGTCGAACTGATAGCATCCAAAAATAGTTGATTTGAAGAGATCCATAGAAATCCAGAAAACCCTAACTTTGATTGATACAAGTCAGTAAGGCCAGTAGGTTTTATTGAATGGTCGAAAGATCAAGGAAATTGTCATTATGGATCGAAAAAGTTGATAGAGCATTATTTTTCTTCTTTGAGTAGCCCCATCATCCCATAGAACTTGGATCTTGTAGAATAATTTTCTTTTCCCGTAAAGATCTTTTTTTTTTTCAAAAATAATCTATTCTCCCGATTAACAGCTCTGAAACTCTTTTTTATAACCTGAAAAGATTCTAAAAATTGGAGCTTGTAGGACAACTGCCTGGCCCCTCCCGGCGTCAACGTGACGGCGATCCCAGCCCGCGTCGATCCCAAGATCGTCTGCTACGAAGGTCTTTACATCAACGGAAACAACGCCACTCGCCCATAGTTTGCCTCTCTCTTGGCTACAGTATCCTACAGTATTCATCTTCCAGCTACCGTATCTGCGACGGTGAATGCGTCTCCATGCAGATGGGAGGAACCATCAACGGCACCACTCATTTCGCCACTCTCTACACTTGCGACCCGTCCAGCGCCTGCGCTTCCATCGGTAGGATAGAAATAGTCACAGATTACTGTAACTTTCGTTGCAGGAGTCCGCAACAACTGCTCGACGATCGAACCTTCCTTGAACGTGTGCTGCTGCGATTCCGACGAGTGTATCGACCCTACCGTCCAGCGTGTGGTAAGACTGCTTGGGTTACTGTAAGACTACGGTGTTTCTCAGCCCGGAAGACAGCTCCTCTGCTACGTCGGTGTCAAGAGTACCTACAACAACCTTTCCGTCGGAGCTGAGGTTTGGAGACTTCTGAAGTCCAAGAAGAAGGAAGGTTTTGTGTGTAGATTGCTTGCAACGGCTACTGCGCCTCCATTTCTTCCCACCTCGGAGACGGATACGACATCGTCGCTTTCCACTGCGCTCCCCGATCTGTTTGCAGGTGAAAAATCCGAGTTCGAATCTACCAAATAAGGCTAGATCTCTCAAAAAGCGATTATAAAAAAATATTGACCCCCTGGAAACTTCCACAGTGACGCCAGACAAAAAAATTCGAACTTTAATTCCTGAGAAAAAGAGAATAAGAGCGATTTTAAAATGAAAGACATTTTCAATTACTTTTTTTGAGTTATGTACTTATTTTTCATGAATTGATCGAGCTTCATTTTGAATTCCTTTCAGCCAAAAGAGGCTTTGATTCACAATCAGAAAAGAATCTTCTCACAGAAGTTCATTTTCAGATCCCTCGGTCTGGACAACTCGAACAACACCCTGTACCTGGACCGCGCCGTCACGGCCAGCTGCTGCGACAGCTCCAACTACTGTAACACCATCGGCTACAACGTCAACCTCACCGGCCTGACCGTCTCGCAGAACGAGCAGCCCAGAGCCTGCTACCAGGGAATCTTCGTTAACAGCCAGCCCGTGTCCTCCGCCGGGTTCGTGTGAAAACTAAAAAAAAAGCCTTGGTTTTGAAAAAGAAAGTGGATCCATTAGGTATCTTTATTTGAAAAAATGTGCTGATTGGAAAATTCGGTTAGCCTACGAAAAAGGAGACAAGTGCCTTTAAAAGGGTTTTCCAATATCGAGCAAATTTCAGACTTTACTCTCTTCTTCTCTAAGCTCTTGTGTTGAACCATGTTTTTTCGTCATATTTTTTTCTTTCGACCTTCTGGACCATTGACTTTTTCAGATGGACCGCCTGCCTCGGAGACTGCGTCGCCGTCAACGTCAACACGACCTACAACAACCAGGCGATCACTGCCTCGCTCTACACTTGCGACCCGACCACCGTCTGCCGTGGACTGAGTAGGCCTTCTTCCGCTTTTGATCTTCTCTGAAATTTGTTCCAAAGAACCTTACGTCGAGTCTTTTTTCGCAATGAGAGAAAGTCTGAATTTCCTGAAGTAACTAAAAATAACTGCCTTCTGAGGAACCCATCCAGTTTTAAAAGCCCTCCTGTTGCAGACGCGACCAACCGATGCACGTCGATCGAGCCCGGATACGTCGAGGCTTGCTGCTGCGATTCTGACGCCTGCCTTGACCCCACCGTCAACCCGCCACGCAAGCCCAACGGAGGAGACGGCAACTTGTGCTACGTCGGAGTCTACTCCTACGACAGCAGCAACAACACGATCCTCAACGCCGGTGGAGAGTCTTACTGCGCCGGAACCTGCGCCTCGATGACGTCCAAGATTGGAGGAAACACCGTCACCGCCTACGCCTGCTCTCCCAACTACATCTGCAGGTTTCCAAATAAAAGTCTATCCATCTAACTTGTACAAATTCAGCTACCTCGGCCTCTACGACGACTGTAACTCGGTCGACTTCGACCGCACCGTTTCTGGATGCTGCTGTACCAACGGCCCCAACTGCAACTTGGACCAGGTCTCCCCTCGTCCTCCGCCAACGCCGCGTGGAATCAGACGTCGCGAATTCCCGATCACCTGCCCTGCCGGCATCGTCATCAACAACGTCTCTGTGACTCCTCTTGAGTGAGTCACATGGAACCTTCACAGTCTTAAATCCGTTCTTTCAGGTTCCAAGTGTGCAACGGCGACTGCGCTTCGATCACCATCAACGGAACCATCGGATCTACGCCGCACATCGCGACCCTCTTCTCTTGCGATCCTTCCAACGTCTGCCAACAGCTCAACCTCACCAACAACTGCGGATCTCCCGAACCAGGACTCACCGGCTGCTGCTGTAACACCGACGCTTGTCTCGACCCCAGACGCGGAAAATACGTGCCGACGCCTCCTCTCACCTGCTACGTCGGTATCTACTCCGAGTTCAACCCAGCCCTCCGAACTGGTGCCGAAATCCCGTGCAGCGGAAAGTGCGCTCAATTGAACACCACCGTCGGAACCGACAACGCTCACGTCTTCGCCTGCGTTCCCCACAGCGTCTGCAGATCTCTGGAGCTCTACGACACCTGCTCTCGTCTTGGCTATCCCTACCTGGAGTTCGACGCCTGCTGCTGCGACAACTACGACAACTGCAACGTTGGCCTCGTCGGAATGAATGACCGCATCAACACCTCGATTCCGATCACGCCCCTCGACGACTTCCCCATCTCCTGCTACTCTGGATTGTTCATCAACGGAACGGCCTACAGCTCGGCCGGATGGACGACTTGCCAGGGCGAGTGCGCCTCGATCTCGATGACCGCCCAGATCAACAACATCTACGCCACGGCCACGCTCTACACCTGCGACCCGACCCTCGTCTGCAGAACCCTTGGAATCGTCAACAACTGCACGACGCTCGAGAACGGCGTGACCGGATGCTGCTGCAACACTGGCGGATGCCTCGACCCCAGCAAGTTCCCTCCACGTGTGAGTTTTCAAAAAAGTTCAACCAGAAGTATAGGTTAAAAAGCGGAAGTAATTTGCAGACCTGGTTTTTTTTTATGACTGTAATCGAATTTTTCCAGACCCCCGGAAACCCGCTCCTCTGCTACGCCGGTATCCAGTCCAACTACACGGTCAACGGCGCCCCTCTGAGTGTCGGAAGCGACGTCGTCTGTTCCGGAAAGTGCTCCTCGCTGAGCGGCATGATCAACGGCTACATGGTCAACTCCTATCACTGCGTGCCGAGCTCCATCTGCCGTGGCCTCGAACTGTACGACTCCTGCAAGACGATCCCAGGAGACCGCGCCATCACCGGCTGCTGCTGCGACAACGTCAACAATTGCAACATCAATGGAACCAACGTCAGCTTTTCCTGGAATTTTCGCACGAATTCTCCATCTTTCAGATCGTGCCAGCTCCTCCAGGCCCCAACGTTGACTACACTGTCGCCTGCTACAGCGGAGTCTACGTCAACGGCGTCGCCGCCACCGACATTTCGTATCGAACTCTTTAGAAATATCAGCTAGATTTACGGACTTTAGGGTGAGCGCTTGCCAAGGACAGTGCGCTTCCATCTCTTTGACCACCTCCTACATGGGCCAAAACGGCACGGCTGTCCTCTACGGCTGTGATCCGACCGCTGTCTGCGGTGCTCTCGGTCGGTTATAGTCAAGAAAAATGGAGTTTGAAATGATTCTACGTTTTTTGTTCTAGTCAAGGGATACCTAGCAGTTTCAAAACTACTAATGCAGTGCCTCTTTAGGGTCTTTGAGCTTTCAAAGCTCTGCTAAAAGGCGAAATTCGCACTTTCTTCAGTGAATTCCAAATCAGTATATCCAAAAAAACAGAATCTAGTCAAATTTTGTTACCATCGCCTTTTTCACCTCCCCGTGTCAAACATTCCTGGCTCCTTATCCCTTCGAAAACAAGAAATTAAGGCATGACCAACGGCTGCGCTAACCCCGAACCGGGAGTCCGCGGATGCTGCTGCAACTCGGACCTTTGCCTCGACCCGACCAAGGGCGTGATCACGCCGGCCAGCAGACGCGTCTGCTACGCCGGTATCTACTATCAGAACAAAGCCCAAGGAGGAGAGGTCGACTGCGACGGCACCTGCGCTTCCCTCAACGCCAACATCAACGGCGATCCGGTCACCGTGTTCGCCTGCGTGCCGCGACTCGTCTGCTCCAAGCTCGAGATCTACGACGCCTGCAAGACCATGCAACTCGACCGCGCCGTCACCGGATGCTGCTGCGAGAACGGCGACAACTGCAACATCAACCTCGCCGGATTCAACGGCACCATCACTCCGACGAGGAAGCCCACCAACCGTGGCGACTATCCGATCACCTGCTACTCTGGCGTTCAGTTCAACACCACCAGCACTAACTTCGTCTGGGGAGCTGATGCTGGGTTAGTTTGAATACGAAAAAAAACGAGTTTTTTTGGTTTGAGAATTTGGTCAAAACTTTGTAAACTTGTTATTCACAGGCCATTTTTCGAACGAAAACAGAAATTTCTTATCACAGTCTTAAAGCAAAGCTAAAGATTTTCTCATCTTTTTGAAGGGTCATTACTTGTAATCTCTAACTATAGAACTAATACATATAAAAATGTTCAGATGGCAAGCGTGCCAAGGCTCGTGTGCCTCGGTCAGTTTGACGACGACGTTCAACAACACCTTGACGACGGCCACCATCTACTCCTGCGACCCGGTCGATGTCTGCGTCAGCCTCAACGTCTACAACAACTGCTCGACGATCGAGAACGGACTCACCGGCTGCTGTTGCCAGACCGACGCCTGCCTCGACCCCACCAAGACGCCGCCCAAGACTCCCGGAAACCCTCTGATGTGCTACGTCGGAATCAAGTCCGTCGGCCCTCAAAACATCAACGTCGGCGCGGAGACCTTCTGCTGGGACGGCCAGTGCGCCTCGCTCAACGGCCAGGTCGGCCAGAACAACGTCACCGTCTACTCCTGCGTCAGCAACCTCGTCTGCAAGTCAGTATCACAAAGAAAAACTCTCATGTCATCGAAAAATCTTGCGTAGAGAAGACACTCGAAGTCGCGTTCAGAGTAATTCCGGAAACTCAAAACGATTGTCAGCAATCTGATAGATAACAATAATTTTTGGATTTTCAAAGGCCCTTTGGAGGTTCCCAAAATTACTGTGAATGAGGCTCAAAGTTAGAAAAACTCAGACTAGCCTCAATCGAGTTATATGCCATTATCAGAAAAAAACATACCTTTGCTGTTTTTCGAGCTTTTTGTTCGCACGAACTTCTTTTGACCGCTCAATTTTGCAGGACCCTCCAGATCTTCGACACTTGCGCTCAGATGCCGCTCGACCGCGACATCACCGCCTGCTGCTGCGACAACTACAACAACTGCAACGTCAAGAACGACTCTTCGGCAAGCAAATCTTCCGAAAAACCTTCTCAATCCACCCTTTCTCAGATCACCATCGGTCCAGTCACGCCGTTCGGAGACTTCCCGATCGCCTGCTTCCAAGGTCTCGTCGCCAACGGAAACCCCGTCACCCCGCTCGCGTAGGACCTTACTGAACCTCTAGAGAAATCCGGAGTTTGTTCAGTTTGTCGCAATGCTGGGGACAGTGCGCCTCCATCAACATCACCACCACCCTGAACAATGGAACCAATACCGCCACCCTCTACACCTGCGACCCGACCGCCGTCTGCCAGCAACTCAGTCCGTTCTAAGTTTAAAAAGAATTGGGAAACGTCCAAAAATCAGCTCTTTTCTTTAGATTGAAAAGGAAAAGGTCAAAAATTAAAATCATACTTTCATTGGAAAAACCCATGATTTTTCTGCTCTACTTCCATTTTCCTGGATTTAAAAATGGCCAACTTTGAAAAGCAAATGACAACTTTTTGTTACTCTTTGAAGATTTTGCTTCATTTTAACATCAGCCTATCTTGTTTCAGTTTGTCAAAGATCGATTGAATGTGACGACTTCTGTACTTCAACGTACTTTGTTTCAGACATGACCAACGGCTGCGCGACCCCCGAACCAGGAATCACCGGCTGCTGCTGCGACTCTGACGCCTGCATCAACCCCTACACCAACACCTACCCTGGTCCGTTGGCCTGCTACGTCGGAGCCTACACGGCCGACGGAAAGATCAACGCCGGCGCCACGGTTCCTTGCGACGGCTACTGCGGCTCCATCAACACCACCTACAACGGCGTCCTCTACAAGACCTACCACTGCGTCCCGAAAACCATTTGCCAGTGAGTCCAAGTTGCGATTGGAATGGAAGAGAATGGGTTCCAATCATACGTGGGCCAGTTTAAATATTAACTAGTTCAGAAGGCTTAAAAAGGATTGGCTTAAAAATTAGGCTTTTTATTATGCGAAAATATTAGAAGCCTTTAAAATATTCTGCCCATTTATGATAACAAAGGTCGCCTGTTATTACTGATGTACTTCTACTCGAACCTTTTTGCAGCACGCTGGAGGTGAACAACGTCTACAGGACGATCTCGACCGACCGCGACATCACGGCCTACTGCTGCACGACCGGCACCAACTGCCACGTCACTGAACCCGCCGTCAAGGCCGGCAACGTCACCTACCCGGATCCGAACACGAAGGTCGTCGCCTGCCTCTCCTCGATCTACCTCAACGGCGCCTCCGTCACCGGCGACGTCTACACGGGTTGCCGAGGAAGCTGCGCCTCGATCACCTACAACACGACCCTCAACGGCGCCCCCAACGTCGCCACTCTCTACACTTGCGATCCCACCTCCGTCTGCAGTGCAATGAGTTCGTTTCTGTGCTTCTTTCAGGGACACAAGAGAGCCTAATCACCCCATTCAGTCTTGAGAGATTCCTTGAAAAAAAAAAGTCCTGAAAACACGGATACCTTTCCGAAAGAAACAGGTTAATAACTTATTCAGTTTTAATTATTTCTGAATTTGGACTAAAACTCAAGCGTTGACACAGATTTTTGCAAGAAACACCGTAACTGAAACGAATTGCAGACTTGCAAAACAACTGCGTGACACTGGACGCCGGCCTGTCGGGCTGCTGCTGCAACAGCGACGTCTGCGTCGCGCCCGGACTGACGCCCGCGCCCGGAGGCTCAGCCTCTGGACTCGGCGCCGCGCTCTTCACCGCCCTCGTCGCTGTATATATCGCCCTCTGGCAGCAATGATAACTCCCTCCCAATCAACATCATCAGCTCTTTCGCCGTGTACCTTGTCCCACGCACACATCTCATCAACGTCTCACTTCTCCCAGTGTTGGCATTACGCCCGTCTAGTCGTTTTTTCTCAATTTTGTACTTTTATTCTGCCTTTCGTTTCTTGTTTTGTTGAGTTTTCTTTCAATAAACATTGAAATCTCTGAGGATTTTCGAAAAGGTATCATTGCTTGAAAGTCCTCGATTAAAGCTGGGAAAAGGACGGAAAATGATCCTTTAATGCCATTCTTCCTTCTTTATAATTGGTACATGTGATGATACCGAAATTGCAATGGATGGTGTGGCTATTCGCATTATTTATAAGTTTTTATTTTTCTGTAAGTTACACAGTTCTACAGGAGTTTAAAAAAATATTAATAAAAAGTCATTTATTGCTGCCTTTTTGCGCCCTTTCATCGGCTCTTACGCACCATTTTTGCTGCCTCTCCCCTTTTCCACCATTTCTTGAAAACCTCAGAAAGAAGGCGAGGCTTGATGAAGGGACTCTCTTTCCTGCCTTTCTGATGTCTTTTTGCGGTCCTTTTTTTGAGCCTCTCCCTTTGAGCGGCCATTATTCACCATTTCCAATTTTGTTCCCGAGAATGGAAATAATATTCTTATCATTTTTTTAGTAAAATAGATCGAAGAAAGGTAGGTTTAAATCTATTGAAACTCAAAAAAACGTGAAAAAAAGTTTTTTTATTGAAAAACCCTAGCGGATAGTTCATCCGCGAGAAATCGGGAAGTGAAACTCGAAAATAAATTGATTTTGAAAGTCGGTTTTTTTCAATGATTCTTTCTGAGTTGAAAACTTTCTAACCAAATCAACATTCGGTTTCATGTTGGAAATGGAGAGACTCAGAGAACTGAAGTACAAAAAGCGAATTGTGAGATATCCATTGAGAAATCAGAATATTTAACAAACGCAAATCCAATAAAGCCTCAAAAAATCTCAAGGAATTCTGAAAACAGAAATTTTCTCATCAATTTGCATTTTTCTAACAGATTATTTTTCCCATAAAAACACCTAAACGGAAAAAAATTGTAATAACTTATACCAGTGAGAAATATCGTTGTTTCAAGGAAAAAAAGCTCTCTTTTCTTCCGGCGCAACAACGAAAAGATAAAAGTGATACGCCGCCAGCGATGTTTCCATGACGACAAAAACAAAAACGACGCTACGAAAAAGGACTTTCTCACTTTACGGAAAATCTTCCCTATGATAAAAACTGCCCCTTGTTCTATTTTTTTCAAACTTCTTTATATGATAGATTTTTCTTTTCCTTCACTTCTATTCCATTCGGACCACATCCTCCCCACATTTCCCAATTAATATTCATTTAACTCTCGCAACGCTTTGAAGTTTTTCATTTTTATCAGACCTATTCGTGTGGTTTTCAGCAAAATCACAACACAAATATACACTCATCCTTAAAAAAATGATTTCCACGCACCGAGAAGCCTACCGAGGAGGGAACTGGAGA
>CAJGYM010000101.1:96763-253806 GCA_904845305.1 Caenorhabditis auriculariae
GGAGGAACTGGAGAGCGGTTCTTCTAGCCAAGCCAGCCGATCAGATTCAACGAAATACAGATCCGATGGAGTCCAGCACGATGAACAGACAGACCTACCAAGGAGGACTGGAGAGCGGTTCTCTGTAGCCAAACCAGCCGATCAGATTCAACGAAATACAGATCCGATGGAGTCCAGCACGATGAACAGACAGACCTACCAAGGAGGGACTGGAGAGCGGTTCTCTGTAGCCAAGCCAGCCGATCAGATTCAACGAAATACAGATCCGATGGAGTCCAGCACGATGAACAGGCAGACCTACCAAGGAGGAACTGGAGAGCGGTTCTCTGTAGCCAAAGCCAGCCGATCAGATTCCACGAAATACAGATCCGATGGAGTCCAGCACGATGAACAGACAGACCTACCAAGGAGGAACTGGAGAACGGTTCTCTGTAGCTAAAACCAGCCGATCAGATTCAACGAAATACAGATCCGATGGAGTCCAGCACGATGAACAGACAGACCTACCAAGGAGGAACTGGAGAACGGTTCTCTGTAGCCAAACCAGCCGATCAGATTCAACGAAATACAGATCCGATGGAGTCCAGCACGATGAACAGACAGACCTACCAAGGAGGAACTGGAGAACGGTTCTCTGTAGCTAAACCAGCCGATCAGATCCAACGAAATACAGATCCGATGGAGTCCAGCACGATGAACAGACAGACCTACCAAGGAGGAACTGGAGAACGGTTCTCTGTAGCCAAACCAGCCGATCAGATTCAACGAAATACAGATCCGATGGAGTCCAGCACGATGAACAGACAGACCTACCAAGGAGGAACTGGAGAACGGTTCTCTGTAGCCAAACCAGCCGATCAGATTCAACGAAATACAGATCCGATGGAGTCCAGCACGATGAACAGACAGACCTACCAAGGAGGAACTGGAGAACGGTTCTCTGTAGCCAAACCAGCCGATCAGATCCAACGAAATACAGATCCGATGGAGTCCAGCACGATGAACAGACAGACCTACCAAGGAGGAACTGGAGAACGGTTCTCTGTAGCCAAACCAGCCGATCAGATCCAACGAAATACAGATCCGATGGAGTCCAGCACGATGAACAGACAGACCTACCAAGGAGGAACTGGAGAACGGTTCTCTGTAGCCAAACCAGCCGATCAGATCCAACGAAATACAGATCCGATGGAGTCCAGCACGATGAACAGACAGACCTACCAAGGAGGAACTGGAGAACGGTTCTCTGTAGCCAAACCAGCCGATCAGATTCAACGAAATACAGATCCGATGGAGTCCAGCACGATGAACAGACAGACCTACCAAGGAGGGACTGGAGAACGGTTCTCTGTAGCCAAACCAGCCGATCAGATTCAACGAAATACAGATCCGATGGAGTCCAGCACGATGAACAGACAGACCTACCAAGGAGGGACTGGAGAACGGTTCTCTGTAGCCAAGCCAGCCGATCAGATTCCACGAAATACAGATCCGATGGAGTCCAGCACGATGAACAGACAGACCTACCAAGGAGGAACTGGAGAACGGTTCTCTGTAGCCAAACCAGCCGATCAGATTCAACGAAATACAGATCCGATGGAGTCCAGCACGATGAACAGACAGACCTACCAAGGAGGAACTGGAGAGCGGTTCTCTGTAGCCAAACCAGCCGATCAGATTCAACGAAATACAGATCCGATGGAGTCCAGCACGATGAACAGACAGACCTACCAAGGAGGGAACTGGAGAACGGTTCTCTGTAGCCAAACCAGCCGATCAGATCCAACGAAATACAGATCCGATGGAGTCCAGCACGATGAACAGACAGACCTACCAAGGAGGAACTGGAGAACGGTTCTCTGTAGCCAAACCAGCCGATCAGATCCAACGAAATACAGATCCGATGGAGTCCAGCACGATGAACAGACAGACCTACCAAGGAGGGACTGGAGAACGGTTCTCTGTAGCCAAACCAGCCGATCAGATCCAACGAAATACAGATCCGATGGAGTCCAGCACGATGAACAGACAGACCTACCAAGGAGGAACTGGAGAACGGTTCTCTGTAGCCAAACCAGCCGATCAGATCCAACGAAATACAGATCCGATGGAGTCCAGCACGATGAACAGACAGACCTACCAAGGAGGAACTGGAGAGCGGTTCTCTGTAGCCAAACCAGCCGATCAGATCCAACGAAATACAGATCCGATGGAGTCCAGCACGATGAACAGACAGACCTACCAAGGAGGGACTGGAGAACGGTTCTCTGTAGCCAAACCAGCCGATCAGATCCAACGAAATACAGATCCGATGGAGTCCAGCACGATGAACAGACAGACCTACCAAGGAGGGACTGGAGAACGGTTCTCTGTAGCCAAGCCAGCCGATCAGATCCAACGAAATACAGATCCGATGGAGTCCAGCACGATGAACAGACAGACCTACCAAGGAGGGAACTGGAGAACGGTTCTCTGTAGCCAAACCAGCCGATCAGATCCAACGAAATACAGATCCGATGGAGTCCAGCACGATGAACAGACAGACCTACCAAGGAGGGAACTGGAGAACGGTTCTCTGTAGCCAAACCAGCCGATCAGATCCAACGAAATACAGATCCGATGGAGTCCAGCACGATGAACAGACAGACCTACCAAGGAGGAACTGGAGAACGGTTCTCTGTAGCCAAACCAGCCGATCAGATCCAACGAAATACAGATCCGATGGAGTCCAGCACGATGAACAGACAGACCTACCAAGGAGGAACTGGAGAACGGTTCTCTGTAGCCAAACCAGCCGATCAGATCCAACGAAATACAGATCCGATGGAGTCCAGCACGATGAACAGACAGACCTACCAAGGAGGAACTGGAGAACGGTTCTCTGTAGCCAAACCAGCCGATCAGATCCAACGAAATACAGATCCGATGGAGTCCAGCACGATGAACAGACAGACCTACCAAGGAGGAACTGGAGAACGGTTCTCTGTAGCCAAACCAGCCGATCAGATCCAACGAAATACAGATCCGATGGAGTCCAGCACGATGAACAGACAGACCTACCAAGGAGGGACTGGAGAACGGTTCTCTGTAGCCAAACCAGCCGATCAGATCCAACGAAATACAGATCCGATGGAGTCCAGCACGATGAACAGACAGACCTACCAAGGAGGGAACTGGAGAACGGTTCTCTGTAGCCAAACCAGCCGATCAGATCCAACGAAATACAGATCCGATGGAGTCCAGCACGATGAACAGACAGACCTACCAAGGAGGAACTGGAGAGCGGTTCTCTGTAGCCAAACCAGCCGATCAGATCCAACGAAATACAGATCCGATGGAGTCCAGCACGATGAACAGACAGACCTACCAAGGAGGAACTGGAGAACGGTTCTCTGTAGCCAAACCAGCCGATCAGATCCAACGAAATACAGATCCGATGGAGTCCAGCACGATGAACAGACAGACCTACCAAGGAGGGACTGGAGAACGGTTCTCTGTAGCCAAAGCCAGCCGATCAGATCCAACGAAATACAGATCCGATGGAGTCCAGCACGATGAACAGACAGACCTACCAAGGAGGGAACTGGAGAACGGTTCTCTGTAGCCAAAGCCAGCCGATCAGATCCAACGAAATACAGATCCGATGGAGTCCAGCACGATGAACAGACAGACCTACCAAGGAGGAACTGGAGAGCGGTTCTCTGTAGCCAAACCAGCCGATCAGATCCAACGAAATACAGATCCGATGGAGTCCAGCACGATGAACAGACAGACCTACCAAGGAGGGAACTGGAGAGCGGTTCTCTGTAGCCAAACCAGCCGATCAGATCCAACGAAATACAGATCCGATGGAGTCCAGCACGATGAACAGACAGACCTACCAAGGAGGGAACTGGAGAACGGTTCTCTGTAGCCAAACCAGCCGATCAGATCCAACGAAATACAGATCCGATGGAGTCCAGCACGATGAACAGACAGACCTACCAAGGAGGAACTGGAGAACGGTTCTCTGTAGCCAAACCAGCCGATCAGATCCAACGAAATACAGATCCGATGGAGTCCAGCACGATGAACAGACAGACCTACCAAGGAGGGAACTGGAGAACGGTTCTCTGTAGCCAAACCAGCCGATCAGATCCAACGAAATACAGATCCGATGGAGTCCAGCACGATGAACAGACAGACCTACCAAGGAGGAACTGGAGAACGGTTCTCTGTAGCCAAACCAGCCGATCAGATCCAACGAAATACAGATCCGATGGAGTCCAGCACGATGAACAGACAGACCTACCAAGGAGGAACTGGAGAACGGTTCTCTGTAGCCAAACCAGCCGATCAGATCCAACGAAATACAGATCCGATGGAGTCCAGCACGATGAACAGACAGACCTACCAAGGAGGAACTGGAGAACGGTTCTCTGTAGCCAAACCAGCCGATCAGATCCAACGAAATACAGATCCGATGGAGTCCAGCACGATGAACAGACAGACCTACCAAGGAGGAACTGGAGAACGGTTCTCTGTAGCCAAACCAGCCGATCAGATCCAACGAAATACAGATCCGATGGAGTCCAGCACGATGAACAGACAGACCTACCAAGGAGGGACTGGAGAACGGTTCTCTGTAGCCAAACCAGCCGATCAGATCCAACGAAATACAGATCCGATGGAGTCCAGCACGATGAACAGACAGACCTACCAAGGAGGGAACTGGAGAACGGTTCTCTGTAGCCAAAGCCAGCCGATCAGATCCAACGAAATACAGATCCGATGGAGTCCAGCACGATGAACAGACAGACCTACCAAGGAGGAACTGGAGAACGGTTCTCTGTAGCCAAACCAGCCGATCAGATTCAACGAAATACAGATCCGATGGAGTCCAGCACGATGAACAGACAGACCTACCAAGG
Source organism: Caenorhabditis auriculariae (assembly GCA_904845305.1). Lineage (NCBI taxonomy): Eukaryota > Metazoa > Nematoda > Chromadorea > Rhabditida > Rhabditidae > Caenorhabditis > Caenorhabditis auriculariae. The sequence goes on from CAJGYM010000101.1 coordinate 101,674, forward strand.
AGGAACTGGAGAGCGGTTCTCTGTAGCCAAACCAGCCGATCAGATCCAACGAAATACAGATCCGATGGAGTCCAGCACGATGAACAGACAGACCTACCAAGGAGGAACTGGAGAGCGGTTCTCTGTAGCCAAGCCAGCCGATCAGATCCAACGAAATACAGATCCGATGGAGTCCAGCACGATGAACAGACAGACCTACCAAGGAGGAACTGGAGAACGGTTCTCTGTAGCCAAGCCAGCCGATCAGATCCAACGAAATACAGATCCGATGGAGTCCAGCACGATGAACAGACAGACCTACCAAGGAGGAACTGGAGAGCGGTTCTCTGTAGCCAAAGCCAGCCGATCAGATTCAACGAAATACAGATCCGATGGAGTCCAGCACGATGAACAGACAGACCTACCAAGGAGGGAACTGGAGAGCGGTTCTCTGTAGCCAAACCAGCCGATCAGATCCAACGAAATACAGATCCGATGGAGTCCAGCACGATGAACAGACAGACCTACCAAGGAGGAACTGGAGAACGGTTCTCTGTAGCCAAACCAGCCGATCAGATCCAACGAAATACAGATCCGATGGAGTCCAGCACGATGAACAGACAGACCTACCAAGGAGGGAACTGGAGAGCGGTTCTCTGTAGCCAAAGCCAGCCGATCAGATCCAACGAAATACAGATCCGATGGAGTCCAGCACGATGAACAGACAGACCTACCAAGGAGGGAACTGGAGAGCGGTTCTCTGTAGCCAAGCCAGCCGATCAGATCCAACGAAATACAGATCCGATGGAGTCCAGCACGATGAACAGACAGACCTACCAAGGAGGAACTGGAGAACGGTTCTCTGTAGCCAAACCAGCCGATCAGATTCAACGAAATACAGATCCGATGGAGTCCAGCACGATGAACAGACAGACCTACCAAGGAGGAACTGGAGAGCGGTTCTCTGTAGCCAAAGCCAGCCGATCAGATTCAACGAAATACAGATCCGATGGAGTCCAGCACGATGAACAGACAGACCTACCAAGGAGGGACTGGAGAACGGTTCTCTGTAGCCAAGCCAGCCGATCAGATCCAACGAAATACAGATCCGATGGAGTCCAGCACGATGAACAGACAGACCTACCAAGGAGGAACTGGAGAGCGGTTCTCTGTAGCCAAGCCAGCCGATCAGATTCAACGAAATACAGATCCGATGGAGTCCAGCACGATGAACAGACAGACCTACCAAGGAGGAACTGGAGAGCGGTTCTCTGTAGCCAAGCCAGCCGATCAGATCCAACGAAATACAGATCCGATGGAGTCCAGCACGATGAACAGACAGACCTACCAAGGAGGAACTGGAGAGCGGTTCTCTGTAGCCAAAGCCAGCCGATCAGATTCAACGAAATACAGATCCGATGGAGTCCAGCACGATGAACAGACAGACCTACCAAGGAGGAACTGGAGAGCGGTTCTCTGTAGCCAAGCCAGCCGATCAGATTCAACGAAATACAGATCCGATGGAGTCCAGCACGATGAACAGACAGACCTACCAAGGAGGGACTGGAGAACGGTTCTCTGTAGCCAAAGCCAGCCGATCAGATCCAACGAAATACAGATCCGATGGAGTCCAGCACGATGAACAGACAGACCTACCAAGGAGGAACTGGAGAGCGGTTCTCTGTAGCCAAGCCAGCCGATCAGATTCAACGAAATACAGATCCGATGGAGTCCAGCACGATGAACAGACAGACCTACCAAGGAGGAACTGGAGAGCGGTTCTCTGTAGCCAAGCCAGCCGATCAGATTCAACGAAATACAGATCCGATGGAGTCCAGCACGATGAACAGACAGACCTACCAAGGAGGGACTGGAGAACGGTTCTCTGTAGCCAAGCCAGCCGATCAGATCCAACGAAATACAGATCCGATGGAGTCCAGCACGATGAACAGACAGACCTACCAAGGAGGAACTGGAGAGCGGTTCTCTGTAGCCAAAGCCAGCCGATCAGATTCAACGAAATACAGATCCGATGGAGTCCAGCACGATGAACAGACAGACCTACCAAGGAGGAACTGGAGAGCGGTTCTCTGTAGCCAAACCAGCCGATCAGATCCAACGAAATACAGATCCGATGGAGTCCAGCACGATGAACAGACAGACCTACCAAGGAGGAACTGGAGAGCGGTTCTCTGTAGCCAAGCCAGCCGATCAGATTCAACGAAATACAGATCCGATGGAGTCCAGCACGATGAACAGACAGACCTACCAAGGAGGAACTGGAGAGCGGTTCTCTGTAGCCAAGCCAGCCGATCAGATTCAACGAAATACAGATCCGATGGAGTCCAGCACGATGAACAGACAGACCTACCAAGGAGGGACTGGAGAGCGGTTCTCTGTAGCCAAGCCAGCCGATCAGATCCAACGAAATACAGATCCGATGGAGTCCAGCACGATGAACAGACAGACCTACCAAGGAGGAACTGGAGAGCGGTTCTCTGTAGCCAAAGCCAGCCGATCAGATTCAACGAAATACAGATCCGATGGAGTCCAGCACGATGAACAGACAGACCTACCAAGGAGGGACTGGAGAACGGTTCTCTGTAGCCAAACCAGCCGATCAGATTCAACGAAATACAGATCCGATGGAGTCCAGCACGATGAACAGACAGACCTACCAAGGAGGAACTGGAGAGCGGTTCTCTGTAGCCAAAGCCAGCCGATCAGATTCAACGAAATACAGATCCGATGGAGTCCAGCACGATGAACAGACAGACCTACCAAGGAGGGAACTGGAGAGCGGTTCTCTGTAGCCAAACCAGCCGATCAGATTCAACGAAATACAGATCCGATGGAGTCCAGCACGATGAACAGACAGACCTACCAAGGAGGAACTGGAGAGCGGTTCTCTGTAGCCAAAGCCAGCCGATCAGATTCAACGAAATACAGATCCGATGGAGTCCAGCACGATGAACAGACAGACCTACCAAGGAGGAACTGGAGAGCGGTTCTCTGTAGCCAAAGCCAGCCGATCAGATTCAACGAAATACAGATCCGATGGAGTCCAGCACGATGAACAGACAGACCTACCAAGGAGGGACTGGAGAGCGGTTCTCTGTAGCCAAACCAGCCGATCAGATTCAACGAAATACAGATCCGATGGAGTCCAGCACGATGAACAGACAGACCTACCAAGGAGGGACTGGAGAGCGGTTCTCTGTAGCCAAACCAGCCGATCAGATTCAACGAAATACAGATCCGATGGAGTCCAGCACGATGAACAGACAGACCTACCAAGGAGGGACTGGAGAGCGGTTCTCTGTAGCCAAAGCCAGCCGATCAGATTCAACGAAATACAGATCCGATGGAGTCCAGCACGATGAACAGACAGACCTACCAAGGAGGAACTGGAGAGCGGTTCTCTGTAGCCAAAGCCAGCCGATCAGATTCAACGAAATACAGATCCGATGGAGTCCAGCACGATGAACAGACAGACCTACCAAGGAGGGACTGGAGAACGGTTCTCTGTAGCCAAACCAGCCGATCAGATCCAACGAAATACAGATCCGATGGAGTCCAGCACGATGAACAGACAGACCTACCAAGGAGGGACTGGAGAACGGTTCTCTGTAGCCAAACCAGCCGATCAGATTCAACGAAATACAGATCCGATGGAGTCCAGCACGATGAACAGACAGACCTACCAAGGAGGGACTGGAGAGCGGTTCTCTGTAGCCAAAGCCAGCCGATCAGATTCAACGAAATACAGATCCGATGGAGTCCAGCACGATGAACAGACAGACCTACCAAGGAGGAACTGGAGAACGGTTCTCTGTAGCCAAACCAGCCGATCAGATTCAACGAAATACAGATCCGATGGAGTCCAGCACGATGAACAGACAGACCTACCAAGGAGGGACTGGAGAGCGGTTCTCTGTAGCCAAACCAGCCGATCAGATCCAACGAAATACAGATCCGATGGAGTCCAGCACGATGAACAGACAGACCTACCAAGGAGGGACTGGAGAACGGTTCTCTGTAGCCAAACCAGCCGATCAGATTCAACGAAATACAGATCCGATGGAGTCCAGCACGATGAACAGACAGACCTACCAAGGAGGGACTGGAGAGCGGTTCTCTGTAGCCAAAGCCAGCCGATCAGATTCAACGAAATACAGATCCGATGGAGTCCAGCACGATGAACAGACAGACCTACCAAGGAGGGAACTGGAGAGCGGTTCTCTGTAGCCAAACCAGCCGATCAGATTCAACGAAATACAGATCCGATGGAGTCCAGCACGATGAACAGACAGACCTACCAAGGAGGAACTGGAGAACGGTTCTCTGTAGCCAAACCAGCCGATCAGATTCAACGAAATACAGATCCGATGGAGTCCAGCACGATGAACAGACAGACCTACCAAGGAGGGACTGGAGAACGGTTCTCTGTAGCCAAACCAGCCGATCAGATCCAACGAAATACAGATCCGATGGAGTCCAGCACGATGAACAGACAGACCTACCAAGGAGGGAACTGGAGAACGGTTCTCTGTAGCCAAAGCCAGCCGATCAGATTCAACGAAATACAGATCCGATGGAGTCCAGCACGATGAACAGACAGACCTACCAAGGAGGGACTGGAGAACGGTTCTCTGTAGCCAAACCAGCCGATCAGATCCAACGAAATACAGATCCGATGGAGTCCAGCACGATGAACAGACAGACCTACCAAGGAGGGAACTGGAGAACGGTTCTCTGTAGCCAAGCCAGCCGATCAGATTCAACGAAATACAGATCCGATGGAGTCCAGCACGATGAACAGACAGACCTACCAAGGAGGGACTGGAGAACGGTTCTCTGTAGCCAAACCAGCCGATCAGATCCAACGAAATACAGATCCGATGGAGTCCAGCACGATGAACAGACAGACCTACCAAGGAGGAACTGGAGAACGGTTCTCTGTAGCCAAAGCCAGCCGATCAGATTCAACGAAATACAGATCCGATGGAGTCCAGCACGATGAACAGACAGACCTACCAAGGAGGAACTGGAGAGCGGTTCTCTGTAGCCAAAGCCAGCCGATCAGATCCAACGAAATACAGATCCGATGGAGTCCAGCACGATGAACAGACAGACCTACCAAGGAGGGACTGGAGAACGGTTCTCTGTAGCCAAACCAGCCGATCAGATCCAACGAAATACAGATCCGATGGAGTCCAGCACGATGAACAGACAGACCTACCAAGGAGGGACTGGAGAACGGTTCTCTGTAGCCAAGCCAGCCGATCAGATTCAACGAAATACAGATCCGATGGAGTCCAGCACGATGAACAGACAGACCTACCAAGGAGGGACTGGAGAACGGTTCTCTGTAGCCAAGCCAGCCGATCAGATCCAACGAAATACAGATCCGATGGAGTCCAGCACGATGAACAGACAGACCTACCAAGGAGGGACTGGAGAACGGTTCTCTGTAGCCAAACCAGCCGATCAGATCCAACGAAATACAGATCCGATGGAGTCCAGCACGATGAACAGACAGACCTACCAAGGAGGAACTGGAGAACGGTTCTCTGTAGCCAAAGCCAGCCGATCAGATTCAACGAAATACAGATCCGATGGAGTCCAGCACGATGAACAGACAGACCTACCAAGGAGGAACTGGAGAACGGTTCTCTGTAGCCAAAGCCAGCCGATCAGATCCAACGAAATACAGATCCGATGGAGTCCAGCACGATGAACAGACAGACCTACCAAGGAGGAACTGGAGAGCGGTTCTCTGTAGCCAAACCAGCCGATCAGATCCAACGAAATACAGATCCGATGGAGTCCAGCACGATGAACAGACAGACCTACCAAGGAGGGACTGGAGAACGGTTCTCTGTAGCCAAACCAGCCGATCAGATCCAACGAAATACAGATCCGATGGAGTCCAGCACGATGAACAGACAGACCTACCAAGGAGGGACTGGAGAACGGTTCTCTGTAGCCAAAGCCAGCCGATCAGATTCAACGAAATACAGATCCGATGGAGTCCAGCACGATGAACAGACAGACCTACCAAGGAGGGACTGGAGAACGGTTCTCTGTAGCCAAACCAGCCGATCAGATCCAACGAAATACAGATCCGATGGAGTCCAGCACGATGAACAGACAGACCTACCAAGGAGGGACTGGAGAACGGTTCTCTGTAGCCAAACCAGCCGATCAGATCCAACGAAATACAGATCCGATGGAGTCCAGCACGATGAACAGACAGACCTACCAAGGAGGGACTGGAGAACGGTTCTCTGTAGCCAAACCAGCCGATCAGATCCAACGAAATACAGATCCGATGGAGTCCAGCACGATGAACAGACAGACCTACCAAGGAGGGACTGGAGAACGGTTCTCTGTAGCCAAAGCCAGCCGATCAGATTCAACGAAATACAGATCCGATGGAGTCCAGCACGATGAACAGACAGACCTACCAAGGAGGGACTGGAGAACGGTTCTCTGTAGCCAAACCAGCCGATCAGATCCAACGAAATACAGATCCGATGGAGTCCAGCACGATGAACAGACAGACCTACCAAGGAGGAACTGGAGAACGGTTCTCTGTAGCCAAACCAGCCGATCAGATTCAACGAAATACAGATCCGATGGAGTCCAGCACGATGAACAGACAGACCTACCAAGGAGGGACTGGAGAACGGTTCTCTGTAGCCAAACCAGCCGATCAGATCCAACGAAATACAGATCCGATGGAGTCCAGCACGATGAACAGACAGACCTACCAAGGAGGGACTGGAGAACGGTTCTCTGTAGCCAAAGCCAGCCGATCAGATCCAACGAAATACAGATCCGATGGAGTCCAGCACGATGAACAGACAGACCTACCAAGGAGGGACTGGAGAACGGTTCTCTGTAGCCAAACCAGCCGATCAGATCCAACGAAATACAGATCCGATGGAGTCCAGCACGATGAACAGACAGACCTACCAAGGAGGGAACTGGAGAACGGTTCTCTGTAGCCAAGCCGAAGGACAACATACCCATAGGATTAAGGTGATGGTTTGGTTCGGAAATTCTCATAACTGTTTATATTTTTGTTTTCAGTTACCACGAAAAAGGCGAACCTCCTTCGATTTTCATGTCTTCTTTTTTCGCTCCGGTCGATTTCGTCACAACTCCACTCCGCCAATCTTCCGCGGGTCGAGTTGATTCGTCGAAACCGCGCGTGATGCCTTTCTATTTAGGTTGATTCAAAATCGTATTAAAGTAATAAAGTCTTTCATATGATCAAATTTTCTTTGCAAGATTGACTGAGGATGGAGACCTTATGAGTTTAACGCGTTTTTTTTTATGATTTTAAAAGATCAAGAGCCTGTTAACTTCGATTGTTACAAGTTCTGATTGGAAAAAATCTAAAGGAAAAAAAAAATGGTAATTCGAAGCAGCTTTTGATTTTATCTTCACTGAGATTTCATAATATCTAACGTGGCTCTAAATTGTTTTTTTAAGTTTATTTGAAAACGTAAGGGAAAGAATAGCAACAAAAAAAAAACAACAAAGTATAACAAAAATATTCTCAACTTCTTCTTTTTCGCTCAACAAAAAAACAACAATTTGTGAAACCCCTTCAACGGCGTTTGGTCTTTTTGAAACCTTTGGGTTTGCGGATTTTGGACTTTTTGCTCTTCTTTCCTTTTCTGGAGTTCTGCTCCTCTTCCTCAGCGTCTTCCAACATGGCGGCAAACTGAGGAACATTTTTATTTGAAAGTGAAAATATCGAAATATGGATACCTCATCGCCAGCCATTTCATAGTCGTTTTCGCCGATATCTTCGTCGCTAGAATCGTCTCCAGCTGAAAAAGGTCAGTCCTCCTTGAATAAGACGTTGAAAACGAACCGATGGCCTTGCCGAAGACGTTTTTCGAGTTCTCATCGTCGCCGTCGTCTTCATCGCTGTCGACGTCATCTTCTTCATCGTCTTCCAAGTCCTCATCTTCCCCGTCATCTCCCTGAACTACTGTTGAAGAAGTGATCCCTGAAGAGTTTCGACCTCATCATCATCGTCGTCCTCGTCGAAATCTTCTTCGTCGTCATCATCCATCTCGACGTCTTCCTCCGCCTTTCTTTTCTAGAAATTTCCGGTCAGCAAAACACAGAGTATTCATCCTTGCAAAAATTTGCTTGATGGAAAAATCAACTTTTTGAATAATTAATCAAAAAAACTATTGTTTTTTTGTGGTATTTTTCTGTTTTTTTCATTAAAATTGAAAAAAAGGGTTTCAAGAGTTTGGAGGATTGAAAAAAAAACTGGGAGCATATCTTTGCTTTCATAACTTCGTAGGACCGACACTACTTCATGAAAAAATACAAATAAATCATCCTTTTTTATTCTAAATTTTGGGAAAGTTAGAATCGAGGGAGTGCTATCAGATTCTTGGCAGAATCTTTACAAATTTTTCATTTTCGACCAAACCAAACCTCGCCACGTTTCTTCTTCTCGGCCGAGAACTCCTTGCTGTAGTCGATGTCGAACTCGTCATTGGCGCCTCCCGGCTCGAACCGGTCCATGATGGCGTCGAACTCCTCAGAGTTGACGCTCTCGATCTCCCAGTCGTCGTCCTCGGCGCCAGGCTCCTTCTTCGGTTTTTTCTTGTCGTTGATCCGGAGGACGGTCGACGCGTAATGGTGCAGGAAGCGTTCATCCGCTGGGATTTCGCCGCGTTTTTTCGAGGTGTACTCCTTGGAGTCGACGGCCAACTTTCGGACGCCCCAGGGGTCGTGGGCCTTCTTCCTGACCACTCGGGCGGCTCCTTCCTTTTTCTGAATTAGAATTTGAGCTATTCAAACAGTGGGTCACGTAGAAGATCTATGTACCAATAAAAAAAAAACAGCTCTTTGTTGTGTTTAGTATGTAATCTTCAATTTTCACACCAAAAATCCTCCTTTTCTAGGATTATTTCTTGAAACTTGATGTGAATTACGAGATCTTTTATGCCAAAGACTTCGTGACTTTTTTCTGCAAGTGTAAAAAACAATTTAAAACCCGATTGAGAAAATTAATCGTACCGAACAGATTGAGAAAATATTTTTGAAGGTGTGGGATCTATTTTAACGAAACCTGAACTGAGTAGTTTGCAAAAAAAAAAAGATTTTTCCGAAAATAGTTTACCCAAATTCTCATCAAAATTTTCAACCTTTCCTTCTTCAAAAAATTTTAGGGCCCTGAGTTGAGAAAAGGAACATGAAGGTTATATAATAAAGATTCGAAGAAGTTTCGAAAAATAGTTCTCTGCATGAATCTATGAAAGAAAATGCCTCAAAAAGTTAATTAGTTAATTTTCTTTTTGATCCCTGTTCCGTTTCGAACACTGAAGATGTCAAAACTGATGAAAATCTCCAAAAGTATAATATCAGGAAAAAATGAATATCAAAAATATACCTTCTCAATTTTGGGATTCCTGAACGCGAATCGATCGAGGAAGCTCATTAGCGAGAAATCGTTTAGCGCATCTCCATTGTAGTTTATTTCACGTCCCTAGAGAAGAAATAGGACTTTAAAAATAGGAAGGAGTTTTTCGGGCACCTCGAGCAAGGCTTGGGCGAAAACAGCGACAGAAGGATGATAATGTTTGGCGAGAAGCAAGAGTTCGGCGTCGGCCACAGTGGAGCTGTCGATGTAGAGAGGATTCCGGGCGTCGGGGTCGTACGGCGATTTCGCGTCGCGTTTCCCTGAAAATGGGCGAGAAATGGAGGTATTTATCCAATTTTAGGCAAAGTCCGAAAGGCGTTCAAAAGCATCCTAAAATTCTTCTGAAAAAGATGGGAAAAGGTTCATTTTTGTTCACCTATTCCGATAGTTCATTCTTTTTACTTGTTTTAATGATTTTTCAACTCTCATAGGTTTCCTGAAAATTGTGTCGTTCTGTGTCGTCAGCTCTTGTTCATTTTTTCCCTGTCCCGCTTGTTAGAATCTCACTAAATCGAGCAAAATATAAGACTCCTTAGAGAGACCATTTTAGACACTTGCTTTTCACCCCATTGTTCTAGCCTCTCGAACTTTGCCTGAGTTGTCCAGCTAACCACTGATCGTTCGATGAACCCAGCCGCCTTTGCTGCTCGGACCCAAGCTGCCAGCTTTCACTTTCTTCTTGTCATCTTCATTCAGCGGCTATAAAAAAAATAAATATTACCAGGTTGACAAGATTCGTATTGAATTTCGTTGAAACTAAATGAATCTATCGATTAAGAGGTAGTTTTCATGCTACTTCAAGAATTTTTGCATGTTCTACCTTTTGCCTATTCCTCTTCTAGTTACACGGTTCTCAATTCGAAAACGTCAATTTTTTTTTCTATTTTGAAAATTTTGTCACTGCATCCTAACGGCGGAGAAGTTCATGGAAAAAGATTTTGAATATTTTCTCATTTGTTCGAAATCAAGCGCTTCATGACGTCATTGCATTTCACAAGCCAAACAATTTATTCCTATTTTTTCTGTATTCCACAACCTTTTCTTCTTTGACCTCCTCCTTGACGACCTTGACTTCGTTTCCTTCGTCGTCGACGTCGAAATATCTTTCCTCCTCGTCGTCATCCTCAGCCGCCGCCGCATTGAGTGCAGCTTTCTTAAAATCATGGATCATTCCATACACTCATTTCGGAGCAAACATCGACATCCTTCTGCAAAACGACGAGTGTCTCCGTTGGCCGGAGACCTTTCAGCTTCGAGATGGTTATCAAAATGCTCGCAGCGAATTCCGCCGTCTCGTTCACAGCCGTCTAAACGATCCGAGTAAAAAGTGAATAGGAAATCCTGATTATTGGGTCGAACTTTGAAAAGGAAGGGGTTTGAATTTAATTAAATACAAAGAGAGGAAAAATCCAATATTTCTTCAAAAATTTTGCTTTCCTTGACCTTATTTTTCGTATTTTAAAACGCATTTTCAGAAGCTGTTTAACTATATGGTTGAAAAAACTATAGGATTTCGCTATCTTTCATTATAAATAAAAAAAATTTAAAAAAATCTTTTCAAACCCAGAAACGTCATTGTTTATGGATTTAAGTTAATACCTGCAAAAGTCGCTTGACGAAAGTGCGAACGCGCATCGCAGAAGGGTCTTCTTTCAAGGTGTCGAAGAGCAACTTGATGAGCTGGGCGTAAGCCGAAGGAGAGCACTGGTCGAGGAGTTTCCGATAGAGAGCCCCGTAGTAGCGGTCAGAGACGAAGTCACTTAAGAATCCACTTATGAGGCTCAATAAGAAGTTTCTGTACTTGAGCTTGTGGAACTGGAAGAGCAATCGGAGGGCCAGAATCGAGGTTCGAATATTGGGGCTGTGGGCGAATTTGTAGATGCCTTGGACGTCGTCGATGAGCGATTCCACGCCTGGAGAGGATAATTATTGAAACTATTTTCATCGACTTTTCCCTATATTCTTAGCAAAATGCACGTTCAAAACAGCTTTTCAGCATGGAAAATGTAAAAAGCTATCACGGAAAAAATATTTTATGGATGAAAGTTGAAGTCATCGTTTTTTTCATAATTTTGGACGTAAAACGAATATTCTCTGCTTTTTCTTCTTTCCTCATAGAGGTCACGGATTTCTGTTCTGAAAAATTCCACCACAACGTGAAGCAGAAAAAAAAACTTTTTTAAATCTTTCTATTATCATTTTTCTAATGGAATTAAGCTTTCTTGACTTTAGAAATATAAGGGAACTAGATTTCTAGTTGTTTTGTTGTTAGAAAAAGCGCCTTTTGAATGTTGGAAGAATGAGCCTTCTCATAGATGAGCCGCCTACCTGACTTCGAGGATCTATTGAAAAGAAAATGCCTAACTCTAACCAGTTTCAGACTTTAAGCTTCAGAAATTTTCGAGAAAAGGTATAAGACTTTTCATACAAAATTGACTGCATCGAAAACTTGAAACTCAATCTTACGAGATCTCATTCGACTGATTTCAAACTACAACTCTCAATGGAAGTCGAGAAGAACCTTTAGCGAAAGGAAAAGCGCGGTTGGCGCCAGCGAGAAGAATGGGAAGAAGTCGATTGTCGGTGATCTTCTGGTTGACGAGCGTCTTGAAGAGGGCCAAGTAGATGGCCATGACGCGACACGCGAGTTCCCCGTCTTCCGTCGAAAACTGCATCTGCGACAGGAACGTCACCGAGTACAGGTGGGCCCGTTCGTTCACGTTCTTCCTGAAGAAATTGTTTTTCAACTGTTTTGGAAAGAAAATAAAGAAAAAGAAATTGGGAAACTTAGAAAAGAAATAATTTACTGAGAATATGAAATAAAAAAAATTTTTTTAATTTTCTTTTTCGATCTCAGTGAAAACTCCTCTTTTTAAAACCGATCTCATTCTATCCGAAAAAAGGAAAAGAAAAAAGGACACAAAATCAGAAAGTTTACGAGCATCCAAATATAAAAAACTTTAAATCGTATTTATCAACCGGTGAAGGTGAACATGAAGAAAAAAGTGTAGAGACAAAACATAGAAATATATTCCTGTGTATTGATTTATCTCACTTTGAAATTTTTGCAGTTATTGATCCCTACATAAAATTTATCCGAAAAATATTTTTATGCTTTTTTCTTCAAATTTATCGTTTTTTTTCCACTTTTCAATTCAGGACTAGTCGACAAGACACTCTAAAAAAATTTCCTCAAACGGCTAGCGTCTTTTCCAAAAATATTGAAAATTATAAATAACATTCGTTATGTTTTATTTCTTTCTTTTAAAAAAACTCCACCTGAAAAATGAGTCTTTCGATTTCGGCGACGATGACCGGCCGCATGGCGGGATGTCGACGGGCGACGTCCTCGAAAATGTGAACCAAATTCGCGCCGATTTTGTAGTTCGGGTGTCCGAAAGCGTTGACCAGAATCGACAAAGCAACCTGAAAAAATGAAAACAATAACAAGCAAGCACTGAAAAAAATGGCGTGAATTCGAACAAGTACTTGAAAATAACAAACAAAAACCAACATTTTCAGCCTCCGGCCTCTCAATCAAACAGTTGGCCACTGCTCGAACAGCCCTTTTGCTGACGTCTTCCAAAGGTCTTGAGATGATTTCCTGAATGAAGCGAAATTAAGATGAAAGAAAGGGAAAAAATGCTCAATTTGAATGATGTTTCGAAAAGTTAGAGCAAAAAAGGAAAAAAATCACAGCCAAAGACTGCAGGAACTGCTGATACATGGTCTTGACGTCGTTCTCGAAGGCCCACAAAAGTAGAATTTTCCTTCTGGATCGATCATTTCCAGAAGAAAGCTGGGTTAGATCAGCAAGGGGTCTCTGAAGATGGGAACTATTATTTATCATTGAAAATCCAAACTCACATTAGAGAAAGTCAAGAGTTTTCTCTGGGGCGGCAAGAAATGGTTCAAGAAAACGTCCTCGAGAATGGCTAAAAATATCAATAAATAGGAAAGAAAATGAGTATTTCTAACTTCAACTTCAATCTCCTTCTTTGAAAAACCAAAAAAGAGCAAATATTCACCCCAAAAAACTCCCAGTACTAAATTTTCGATTTCGTCTCATTTTCTATCAATAACGTTGGACAAAATCTTACGGATCGTGTCGATGATGTCGCGAGTTCCCGGCTTTTTCATCCCACTCAGCAACTTTTCAACGTATTCCAAAGAATGGACAGGTGATTTGTGCATCTGAGATATGAAAAATGTACTTTTTTCGATTTTCATGTTTGAAAGACCTGGAGTTGCATGGCGGTTCTTCTGTCAGCCGCCGTACCCTTGGCGATCACCGAATAGAACCAAGAAGCCTCCGATCCGCCGTCGGATCTCTCTCCTTAAGGGTTTTTTTATTTTTCAAAAAAACATTTTTGGAAAGGAAATGTTTTCTAATGTTCCCGGAAACCTAAAAAAAGCTTTTTCCTAAAACCTTTTTCAGAATTTTTTTCAATAAAAAAACCTTTACAACTTGTTCTGATGATTTTCCTGTGAAGAAATCATCAGAAACTGCTGACCATATGCAGTAGCTTATCCACAGACAAATAAAAAAACTGACTTTGTTGGAAAAGAAGAGAGTCCTGCTTGAGAGCTTCTCGTCCAGCTCTCAGGAAAGCTTCAACCTCAGTTCCTGGCAACTGTTTCTTGTCTTCTTCCAGTTTCTTGTCAACCTGAGAAAACTAAACTCATTGATTAAATCAAGTTTTCAGTAGGTTTTTCATGAATTACTTCTGAAAATTGGTTTTATTCTTGTTTTTCTTCTTCATAGCTCACAAAGAATTACATTTGTTTGAAACGTTGAAAAATGAACGTGAAATTTTTTTGATTGAACGAGGGCTCAAGTAAGTTTCAGTGACTTATCAAATATCAATATTTTTCCCTCTAATCAATTTCTGCGGATTTTCAAAGCCTTCTAAACTTTTATTTTAAACTGCCGTCGTTTTTTTTCCATTCCACTCAAATCTAACTTTCGTGTCCAAAATATCCTTTCAACTCCAATTTCCCTCTTTCACCTGATAACTGAACCACTGTTCTCCTTCAGAGTGCTTCACGAGAAGTCCGTCTTGTTTCAGAATCTTCTTCAACTGTCTCTTTTTAGTGCCATTCTGAGGTTCCTGAAAACATGGCATTGATTTGCAGTTCTAAACGACTTTCGTCACCTCAATCTCTTCATTCTGCTTCTTCTCTTTCTTTTTTCCGTTTTTTACTGGCTCTTGCTCAATTGATTTTCCATTTTGAACTTTTTGGACGTTTTTCAGAGCCTAAAAGTAACAAAATGTCATAAAAAGCTTTTTTCGCAAGAAAAAAACCTCCGCGACTTTCAGATCTTTTGCCGATTTGCTTTTCTGCTGTAGTTTTGTCGTTGTTTTCACTTTCTTGACTTTCATCCCTCTGAAAAATTCCTATCTCCTTTCGAAATTGAGAAAATATAAAATTTCGCGAAATATCAAAACCGAAAAAACGGATGGAATAAAGGAAGAAAAAAAATATTTTTTTTGATAACAATTTTTATACAGAACAAAGGCTATAAAATACAAATATGTGGTACTCGTAAACAAATGAGGATAAATCAGAACTCCAATAATTTCTTTTCTTTTTTTTTTCAATTCGCGTCTGGGAAAAAATGCTTGGCTGCGAATATTTCACTTTCCGTCGTCACGTTGAAAACAGGATTGATAGGAACCTGAAGAAATGTATTTATTCAAAGATTTGAGAGCTTTCTGTTCTCCATATTTTGAAAGAAAACGAACCAATCGATTGACGGAGCCGCCCAAAACTTCTCCTTCCCGTTCAATCGAATACTTCTGAGCGATGGATAGGCCGCTCAAAACATAGCAAGTGTGGTACAGATCCGGGTTCTTGTCGGGTTTGTCTCGGAATCCGCCAGTGGGAACCTGAGATTAAAATTGTTTCGAAAAACTTCGCGAATTAAATTTTAAAAAAATTTATTTTTTTCAATGAAAAAAATCTAGGCCAGAACGATTTTACGCCTCTCACAGAAAGAGCTTGACTGAGGAAAAAAATTAGGAAATTATGAAAGGTTCGAAAAGGGGACCTTATTAAATCAAGAAAAAAAGAGAGAAAAGCTGAGATAAAATAATTGTGAGCAAACTTCGAAAAGAAACCTTTAGAATTGGAACTAAGTTCGAGAATAAGAATAGGACAAGAAGAAAGTTTTTATTGATTCTGAAAGATTTATAGAGACCAGAAATTAGCTTTTTTTGAACTAAAAAAATTGAATCAAAAATTCAGAAATAACCATTTCTCCAAAAACAAACATAGCATTGAAAAAAATAATATTTTAATTTCGAAACGCCTTGAAAGTTTTACATCCATTTTTCTGCTCATATTCTTTAGTTACCTTCGGAATATATAAAAATGAAACTCTTATTGAAATGATCTAATAATCAAAAGATCTTTTCTGAGGAAAAAAAGTGTAGATTTCACACAAAGTGAATGAGAAAAAAACCGGTTCTTTTTTTTATCAAGAAGGATGTTATCCATCTATATTAAAATTCAATTTTTTCCAAATATCGGATCAAAATCGAAATTCGCACCTGACAGCCGACCAAGACGTATTCTTCCAACATTCGAGCGTCGAAAAGTCCTTTCGGCATTTCTTTTCCCTCAAAATGCCTTTTGAAAACTTGGACCACAAAGTTCGCACACTTCTCTCGCCATTTCTCCGTCGATTAACGGTAAAATGGAGCCCTGCCAAAAACTGTAACAGCCGTCGACCAACTGAAAACTACTTTCTCGGATTTATTCACAGATTTGTTCGAACTTTATTGGTTCGACCCTGGAATCCGCCTTCGAATTTCATTTGACGTCGGGTCACCCATCTCAGCAATGCTTCTATATCGAGCAATCGAAACCTGAAAAAGCCTTTTAAAAAAATTTTCCTATAAAATTGCTCTCTAATTCCATCGAATACTTTACTTATCATCTGATAAATATCTCTGCGCTTTTTGCTAGTTTATTGGTAAATTCGGAATGCTTTCAAAGAGAAAATGAAACTTAAGCGTGAGCTTTATATTATTCAAAAAACAGCGCTGAAAAAACTACAGCACCCAATAAAACGAGAGAATACTAAAATTTCAAATTTTTTAAAACAGGATTTTTGAGAAAAATCTTTTTTTCCTTTCAATTATCGGGAAAAATGCTTCTGCATGGTTCTCATCAAATAGCTCGATTCCTCAAAATAAACAAAATAACGGACCGATTCAATATAACCATCGCGGCAACGGCACAAAAAGCGTAGCCGCCATGGGCCTCCGTCATTGGCTCGCCGCCAAATCCGCCTTCATACGATTGACAACTGAAAAGAGCTCATTATGAGCTTATTGTTACCAGCAAACCTTATAATCCATTCAGCGACGCCTTCGGACAACTTCTCATAAGGCAATCCCAGAATAGCGGCTACAGAAAGGGCACAGTAAGCGCTTCTCATATCAATCTAGACATTTGTTATTTTTTAATAAACAAAATGATTCCAATTCACCTCTCCATCATCGTGCATTGTGAAATTACCAACTGGTTGCTTCATTCGCGTCAAAAAAGCAAAAAGAGTTTCCCTAAAATGTCAAAATACAAATAATTGAAAGAAAAACTGCAAAAAACGAACCTATCAATGGACTGAAGAGCTTCTTCAGTTTGAAGAGAAATCAAACACATCACAGCGGCGTAGGTTGGAGCCAAATGAGCTAATTGACCGGGACCACCTCCAGTTATTTTTTTTAAACTTTTGTCTCAAATTTTTCATTTTTTTTTTTACCTCCATATCCGCCTTTAGGATGTTCACAAGACTTCAAAAACTGAACTACAGTTGTTTTGGTCTCTTCGGAAATGTCGGCGGCTAAGATATTCATCGAATTGATGGCCCAATAACACATCCAAGTTCTACTCGCATCGAGCCCCTGCAACTTTTTTTTATTTCGCCAATTGATTTCAGCGAACGGCGTATTTTTTAGGCAGATGGTGCAAGTTTTTCAGAAGATACTCGGCGTGCCTTTCTCGGAGAATCGTTATGTTTTTGACTTCTTCCCCCTCGACGCGTTTCTCGAATTCTTCCGATAGCATATCTTCGACTCGTTTCTTCAATTAAAAAAACGAAAATTGAGAGAAGTCGAAAAACAAACCTGTTCTGTACTGGTGTAGGTGAACTGACCATCGTCTTTGTTTAAAAAATTTGATTGAAACGACCGAAAATGAGCCGTCATTTCTAAAAACTTGAAAAAACTGAAAAAAATAATGAAAAAAAAAACATGAAGAAAAAATCTCAAGGTACGCAAAATCTCCTTCGAAAGAAAATAGCAACGTGTGTGAAATAATAACACTAAGAATAACTGACGAGATAAATGCGAGCTCGGTGGCGGTACATTGACTAACTCGCAAAAATGTCGCTTTTTTCTAGGCGCGATCCCGCATTTCTCTCGGCGCGACCTCGCATTTTTCTCGGCGCCATCTCGCATTTATCTTGCATTTCGGAAATTTTCAAATTGCGAGAGAAATGCGAGCTCGCGCCTAGAAAAATGCGAGCTCGCGCCCAAACAAATGCGAAACCGGCGCGAGAAAAAATGCGAGATGTTTGCGAGCTCGTCAATGTACCGCCAGTGTCTCGCGTTTATCTCGGCAGTTATTCTTAGTGAAGAAAGAAATAAAATTATAACAAAAAAGGAATAAATAGTCTCAAAGTGAGTTCGAAAGATAAGTCCGTGGAACCCAAATCGAGAAGGCCTAGTTTTGGTAAGCGAACTTTTGGATTTTTCGAACATGTTTATTGACTTCTATTTTTTATTTTACTTTTGTTCATTTTTTGTTCATTAGTAATTTTTTATCTTTTCTTATTGTTGTACGCTTCTTCAAGAGCGGCAGAATAAATATAATTCTTTTTCTTTTTTTAAATATTTTCAGCAAAGTTTTTTTGAGGAAAATGAATGATATATATTGCTTCATTTCTCTTAATCCTTTTTAGAAAAAAAGTTAAGAGAGGCTTCCTAACTATAACTTCTATTTTTCATTTCAAAATTAAAAATGAAAAATATTTTGGGTTTTTGGAGCGCACTTGCAAGTTTCGACGGAGTGTCGTTGCGTCATTTCGAGTTTCCGGTCGCCCATCTGCCAGTACTTTTTTCTTTTTCTTTGTTTCATTCTAAACGGCATATTTTCACGTTTATATTCATCAACCGAAAATATTTAAAATAACGTATACATTAAGAAGGATGGTCTTTTTATAATTCGATTTCAAGTCGCGTTAATCTGGTCGCTTTGAAATTCGAAGTTGAAGCTTAAAAATTCTGTTGAAGAAAGAAGTATGTCGAAGTTCCCCGTACCATTACGATCAATCGGCGGGCTTCGTCCGACTGCCGCCGCGGCTTTTTCGGCCTCAAACGTCGGGTTCACACAGTCTAGGTTCGACAAGTCATCGAAAGAAAGTTTATTCAAAGATTCTGCAGCAGATCAGTCAGCTCGACAAATGTTCGCGTTGCTCCTCTTCTGAGCGGCGTCACGAAACACACTCCAGCGATTCCGATTGCTGCCATCAAGGGAGTCCGATTGTACAGCAGCGGTACTCATAATACTACCTACTTTTTTTAAATTTAATTATTTTAGATAATTTGCCTACACACAAGCGCGTTAAGTTGCCTGCTCTTTCACCAACCATGGAGCTCGGAACGGTTGTCAGCTGGCAAAAGGTTTGAATAGAAAAAAAGCGATTTATTAATTTTTTTTGTAGATTTTTTTTTCTTTTCGAGCTTTCTTAAATTTTTTAGAGCTTTTTTTAAAAATCTTTTGCGAAATAATAATTAAAAATCAATTTTCTTCCAGAAAGAAGGAGACCAATTAAGCGAGGGAGACCTGCTTTGTGAGATTGAAACTGACAAGGCAACGATGGGCTTTGAAACGCCCGAAGAAGGATATCTGGCCAAGATTATCATCCCAGAAGGCTCCAAGGATGTTCCCATCGGAAAGGTTTGTGTTTAATGAGAGCGAAAATCTAGATATGCTTTTTTCAGTTGCTTTGCATCATCGTCGAGAAGGAAGAAGACGTTGCGGCTTTCAAGAGCTTCAAAGACGAAGGATCTTCCGACGCTGCGCCCAAGAAAACCGAGGAAAAGAAGCCGGAGGAGAAGAAGCCGCAGCAAGAGGAGAAGCCACAGAAACAAGAGCAGAAGGTATATATCTCGCGTCAATTAACGTTTTTAAAAATTTTGAAATCGCGTTTTTTGTGAGTAATAGTTTTTGAAATCGCCTGGAAAGGCTTATAACAGCTTTTCCGGTTTTGAGAGCTCTTCTTGCCTTCAATTTATTATTTTTTTGAGTATTTAAAAACATCTTTTAATGACTTTTTGAAGCTTTTTTGAGACTTTCTATTAAAAATATAAGTGAAGATAATTTATTTATGCAAACTAGATTAACTTTGGATATAACAAATAGTATCTTCTTCGCGGTCAGAACTTGAGATTCGAAGCCTTTTATTCAGAATTTGAAATTTGAAAATATGGATAGAATTCTTGTTATACTCTGTCCCATGTTGATTTTGACCTGAAAATGCGTTTTTCAGGATCAAGACCAACACAAGACTTCCCAAAGCCAGTCGGTCATTGCTTCGTCGAGTTCTGGTCGCGTCGTTGCCACGCCATTCGCCAAGAAATTGGCCACTGAGAAGGGACTCGATCTTTCGGTTATTATCTTTTTTGAAAGTTCGGATTTTTGCTCAACAAATGATAATAGTAGTGAATTTTCTTTTATGTTATTCCGAATTTTTTCAGTGCAAGATTTGAGGAATTTCGGGAGAATTATAAACCATGGAATTATGAGAGAAAGTTTTTTGCACCGGTAGAAATTTTATGATTAGTTTTTCAGAAATCTTCATGGGCTGTATTTTTGTTAAAGTTGTGAAAGAATTTTTTTTGAAATAATCTTGCAAAAAGGTTATTTTTACTCTTGAAAGTCACTCCTATCGGAAATAAGTGACGATGATGATTTTTAAGAGCTTTATTTGTGGACGTTGTAAGGAAGTTGATGAATATAAAAAAGTTATAGGGAATCAGCGGATCTGGACCCGGAGGACGTATTCTGGCTTCGGATTTGGCCAACGCTCCAGCCAAGGGATCGACTTTCGGGGCCGCCCCGGGCGTCGCCGCCGCTTCTGGCGCCGGTCAAGACTACACCGTTCGTTTTAAATTTTTTATTATTATCAAATTTTCTGCTCATTCAAAAAAAAAATTTTAAAAAAAAACGCTTTTTTCCAGGACATCCCATTGACCAACATGCGCAAAACCATCGCCAAACGGCTCACTGAGAGCAAATCGACCATTCCTCACTATTACCTGACCAGCGAGATCAATATCGACGCTCTTACCCAGTAAATTATCTTTTCATGGAAAAAATGGGAAACATTTTCCAGGGTCCGAGAGAAACTGAACGCCTTGCTGCAAAAGGGATCTTCTTCCAGTGCTACCAAGATTTCCATCAACGATTTCATTATCAAGGTTTGGAATTTTCACAGAGTTTGGACGTTAAAACTCATTCATGATTTTAATTGAAGAGATAGTTGTTATAGTGGTAGTAATAAATTGTTTATTTTCATAAACTATAAAAACTTATGAAAAACCCCTGGGCCGAAAAAATTTTTTCTGGAGAATCGAAAAAAATAAACCTCTAAATTTTATAAAAAGTGTTGGGTTGACGACTGTGAATCTGTGTTCAAAATCAGATTTTCCTTCTAACCTGACTTTCAACTATTCTCTCGAACAAATCTTTCACGACTTTTCAAATTTAGCGCTGTAGTTTTTTTTTTTGGTTCATTTACGTACCATGGGCTTACAAAAAGCGTCAAGAAAACATTTTTCATTTCCATTTTGAATTAAGGTTTTCTTATTGTATTCAAATATAAAAAAGCTGTTAGAACTGGAAATTAGCGAGTCACCCTAGTTTTTCAAGTTCGAAATCGACATTTTTTTTTTGAAAATCACAGTCCAAAGCTTATTGTTTAAAAAAAAAATCAGAAAGTAGGTTTTTCTAAACAGTTCGTGCACATACATCTCTATTGAGAGATTTCGATCTGAAAAAAATAGTTCAAAAATCATTTTTCAATTGATTTGAAAGCATTTATTGAACCATTCTTCCTTCCAGGCTTCGGCCCTGGCCTGCCTCCGTGTACCCGAAGCCAACAGCTTCTTCATGGACACTTTCATCCGCCAGAATCACCACGTCGACGTTTCCGTCGCCGTCAGCACGCCGACCGGTCTCATCACTCCGATCATCACCAATGCTCATGCCAAGGTAAACATTCACTTCGTCATATTGGAAACTGCGGGAAAGTTGATAAATAATAAGCCAAACCCATTGCATTTAATCCATTGATCTTTCTTAAATTCAAAACTGACTTTTCAAGGGATTGGCGACGATCGCTTCGGAGATTGTCGAGATGGCACAGAGAGCTCGTGACGGAAAGCTTCAGCCTCACGAATTCCAGGTAAAAATCTAGATTTTTAACTACTCATTCTTATTGCTTTCTGTAGAGATCTAGAATTTATATCATAGGCGGAGTTTCTTTATTTTATAGTAGGAAATTTTTTAAATAAAATTTTTAAAAAAAGTTAGAAGCCGAAACGACTAGTAAATTTCAATACAATTTTGAAATTCAGGGCGGCACATTCACCGTGTCGAACTTGGGAATGTTCGGCAGTGTGACCGACTTCACGGCGATTATCAACCCGCCACAGTCGTGCATTTTGGCCGTCGGAGGCGCCTCCGAGAAGCTTGTCCCGTGCGAGAAAGAAGGGTTAGTTTGAAATCGATTCCAAAAAGAATGTGTAATTAATCTTTGCTCATTTTAAAGAAACGTTTTTTTCTAGAAATTAAGCTAACATATAAGAGACACCCGCCAGTTTTACAATGTTTTTTTTTCTATCGGTTTTTCGATCAAGAATTAAAAAAACAAGATATTTTAAATTTGGTTCTCATTAAATTTCATGTGACCGCATTTTTTTCTACGTTTCACTTTATTTTATATTTTTGAAAAAATTCCTCTGATATATTTGCGAGGAACCTAATATCCCCAATTTTCTGCAATATTCTGATTTTTACACCAGGAAAGATTCAAAAATTATATTGATGTTTTTCTCCACGACTGTCTTGAGCCAATATTTTAAAAGAATACAAAGATGAGGCTATTACACGGTATTGGTGGAAATTG
Organism: Caenorhabditis auriculariae; assembly: GCA_904845305.1. Lineage (NCBI taxonomy): Eukaryota > Metazoa > Nematoda > Chromadorea > Rhabditida > Rhabditidae > Caenorhabditis > Caenorhabditis auriculariae. The sequence continues at coordinate 124,317 of CAJGYM010000101.1, forward strand.
AATGGTAGCATTGAGACGTTGTGACCCTTTTTTCTGTGTTCCAAGTTAGCTGAGGAAGGTTAGATTAAATTTGAGTCCAAGGTGATTAAGAATTGATTTGATGATTCTGCAGCTACCGCACGGTGAAAGTGATGAAAGTGACGCTCTCTTGCGACCACCGCACGGTCGACGGCGCTGTCGGAGCCGTCTGGCTGCGTCATTTCAAGGAGTTCCTCGAGAAACCTCACACTATGCTCCTTTAAATCCGCCTTCTTTAAGCTCCTCCCCCGGTTGTTCCTATCTTGAAAATCAATATTTTCATCCTTTTTGCATGCTATTTTTCCAAAAAACTTCATAGCTTTTTATGAAACAATGTGTTATTAGGAATTAGATTGTCGAGCGTATTATTATTATTTTTTCCGTTGTTTTTATACTTTTTTTCCGTTAGAAAATAGCCATGTTGATTTTGATAGTGAGATGATTTCTTTTATTTTTATAATGTTTTTCATCTTTTTTTCTCTTAAATCTCGTGTCTTTATAATAATTTCATAGTGTCGATGTTCACGGTTGAAATTTTTTTGCGTTTTTAATGCCATCTTAACAAAAATTTAGACAATAAATTTTAATTAAAACGAAGTGAATTTTGTAGGGACCGCGTATTTAATAGAGAGAAGAGTAGGTAGAGTAGAGGGCGCTTTGAGGATAATTTTGGGAAAATGTACTAAAAACTGCTATTTTTTTGATAGGACTTGAGAAAAATCTTAGTAAGTAAAGGCGAAAGATGAAAAAAAAAGCAATAGAAAAAGTATTGAATCTTGATTTCACCTCCGAGTTTTTATCAACTTTTTCAATAAGAAACTTATCATTCCTAACCTTACCTAAGAACTAAAAAATGATTCTATTATCATTCTTCTTTTTGAGCTAACCCTCTACTCTTTTTTTCATATTTTCTTCTTTTACGGTCTCGGTCGACAGAATCCGCAGCTCAGAGCGCAGTTGGCAAACATCCAATTGATGTGAAGTCTGAGGCGGCAGAGCTGGAGCATCTGGCCGCAGCGACCGGCGGTGTCAGCGTCCACACATGCTAAATAACAGGATAAATACCTTAAAAAAGAAGAAGAATGAGCTCGAAAAATGAGGGAAAAAAAAATGAGCGACATTGCTCATGTTAGACAAAATCTTTCAAACTCACGCCGTCGTGTGAATCCGCTGCGTCCTCTTACGAACTGAACACTTTTTTGAATTTCAAATTATTTCCTTCTGTTTACCTGACTGACACGCCTTCTAGGCGCGACGCTGAACTGAAAATAATCCGAAATCGTTATTTTAAAGCCTTTTTTAATTCACCGCAACTTCGTTCGATATGACTCCGGTTGGTCTCTGAAATTATTCAGAAGGAATGAAATTTTTGGATAATTTTTACTCACCGGTGGAATGGCTTGGGTGAACGGTTGGGTTTGGCTGAAATACATTAGATATTCTCGAAATTTCAAGATATCCTTACACTGGAGGAGCTGATGTGAATCCGCGGGTGAAGCCTTGTCGGAAGTTGTCTGAAAATGAGACAAAAGTTATTCGGCAAAGTGGAGTTTTTTTTCCTAAAGGGTATATTGATACTTTCGAAAAATTCTCGCATCTTCTTAAACTACGAATTTGTGAGGGGTAAACTCTCTAAGTGAACGCTAGAAAAGTATGTGGCCACTTAAGAAAAACATTCTCTAGTAACAACTTCAAGATATTATGTGTTATTATTGTCAAGATAGATTACTCCATTCGTTCCTTGTAAGGTCAAAACTGTTAGAAAAACATTATATTCTCTCAAAATTTTAATAACTCCTTTTCGATAAACAGTTTGAGAATTTTGATTCACAGTTCAGAAAGCCCATTCGATAACTATTATTCCAAAAAAAAAACACACGAAAAAAAAATCTTACTTTGGGAGGGGACGAATCGTGTCGTCGTAGGTATTACCTGAATGAAAAATATCATGAAACTAAAATTTCTGAAAAAACCATATGAAAAAGAGGAATGTTCAATTCATCTGATGAAAAAAAATTGAAAACCTGTGGCGGCGGTGGAGGAGCAGTCGGTCGGTCAATGAAAGCTGGTGGCGGCTGGACCTAAATTTTCGAACATTTTTGAAAATTTTCTCTTCTTTCTAGCAAAAGCTGGAACTTTTTAGTATCTCAAAACGTGAAGCTTGATTTATTAACGCGTGTGAAGTGCAACAGAAAAAAAATTGATCTGATAAATACTATGTAAAAAAACAGATGGCCTTGAAACACAAATTGCACAGCTTTGAGAAAGGTTAGTGAAAAAAATTGACTATCAAGGGTGAGTGAAGAACTGAAAAAAATAAATTTCAAAGAGAAAAAAATTATAAATCTTTTGCTTCGGATGAAGTTCCACTATAAACAAAATTTGCCAAAAAAATAGAAAAAAAGTATAAAAACTTATGATAAATATTTATCATAAGTTTTTATACTTTTTCTATTTATATAAATATGAGATTAGAAATTTTTCGAAATTGTGTTGTGAAAAAAACCTTGATCTTTTTTTCTTGAGAAATGAAATGTTACATATGAAAATATTTTCTAATTTTAAAAATGTTTTCTCTAGATTTAATAAGATCAAATTTCTTCCTGGCGTTGTAAAAAAACACTAATAAATAAAAAGCTAAGTTTTCGTTAAATTTATTTTTTTCTTTTTGCTTTTCAAAGGAACTTTTTGTTTATGGATAAACTACAAGACAAAACAGATTGCATGGAAAAACTCGAAAAATTTCTGAAAAAAAAAGAGTTTTTTTTTCTAGATATTACAGCGTCTCTATGGAAGCCCGTCATTCTACATTTTTTTCACAGTTTTTAAAAATTTTTCTAGAAAAAAACTGAAAAAAAGTGAATAGTAAGTGTTAGAGAAAGTGCAAAGAGAATGAAAAGAAGCGTGATCAGCGTCCGGAGGTGCCGCGATGACGAGTACGAACGATTCGGGGAGCGGCAGGTCTTCCGCTCTCGAACATCGAGACGGTGTCCATCTTGAACTGTTTGGTCGGCGGCGGGACGGTCGGAAGGGGCGCCACGTAGGACGGGAAGCCGTCGCGGTTGAGTCGACACGGAGGAAGGGGCTTCGACCTCACCGACCTCACCCAGAACATCGTCTGGTGCTTCACCACCGTTGCTCTAAAATTGATCTGTCTTTCTGAAACTGTAACAAAAATGAAACTTTTTTCCCCTCTTTCTTAATACCTGAGCCTCATAGCGAAGGTCATTTTTTTGTTGTGAATTTCTTGAAAATTGGCGAGAATACTCTTTTATGTACCCTACAAAGGAGGTCGTGAAAGTCTCAACTTGCAAAAATTCCTTGTTTTTGAGAAGAAAAGTCTAAAAACCACTTATTTAAACGGACCTTGAGGGTTGTCTTCGGCTTTGAGGTCTCCTGTTCCAAAAACTAGAAAGTTTTGAGATTGAGACTTTCAGAATATTAACCTGATACATCAAAAAGTGTTCTGGCCAATTTTCAGGCAATTATTAACCCCCAAGTGAGATAAATTTTCAAAGGAACTCACACGAACTGAACAGTGTCCACCTCGTCGTCGACCTTCCACCACATTTTTATATGTTTCTTCTTCTCGTCGTGAGAATGCGTGGCGGAATCTTTGAATCTGAAATATAAACTTTTGATAAATGAATAATATTATCCAGAACTTACATTTAGAAAAAAAACCAAGAAAAATCAATGAATCAAACTGGAAATCAAGGTCTTGATTTTCTACAGTTTTCCCGTTTTTTTAAATTTTTTTTACAGGCCGCTTATGTAAAAATAGAGACAAGAAAAGAAAAAAAAGTTCAAGAATTATTAAAAGAGAAATTGTAAGATCTGATGAATAAATAGATAACATATTCGTGATTTCTACTTAAAATAGGACTCTAAATTCCAAAATTTTGGTGTTGAAATTAGTGTTCGGAAATAAATAGTCTTTCAAGAACATCCTACCTGAAACACTGCTGCTGCCACGAGCCATTGTCGTCAAGTCTCACTAGTTGGCCGATTCTAAAACTCGAACTTCTTTTTTTTTCAGAAAATTGCTCTCACCTTGGTCCAAGCCTGTCGTTGTCCCATTGATGTGGCTGAATATTGAAGCCTTTGAACCAAACCGACTCGTTCAAGCCTTGGATGGTTACTGTAACTTGGAAATTACTGTAGGAAAATAATAAATTCTCACGTCCGATAGGTTGATTTCTCCAATAGCATTTTTGGTCAACGGCAATCTCGTAAGGGGGAACGGTCAACTGAAAAAAATGATGAGTTTATTATTAAGTTACTGGTTTTTTTCAAAAAGCCAATACTGTAAAAAAGTCAGGAAAAAATGACAGCTCTCAAAAATTTTCCAAATATCTTAGCAAAAGGCAGAGGAAAATACGATATTTTTCGTTTCTGTAATATGAGCAATAATAGAGTTCTCGGGCTTCAATCTTATTGCAATAAAAACTTTCGTACCCGAATAAGATATTTAGGATAAACTCAAATTTTTCTTCTGTTGTTTACAACTGAAAAAAACTCTAAAAAATTCAAATAAAACTTTTTTTATTGATTAAAAAAAGCTCAATGACAGACTCGGAAACCGAATCGAAATCAATTATTCCAACCTGAAGACCTCCTTGATGTTCTATAGCTTCCAGTGGGTTCATACTTTCCATGGCCGAGTGGATACAAGGTGCACCGTCTGGCCAGGCGCCAACTCTGCCGAGTGACGTCATCGCCAGTAGGCATGACAAAAGTGACCCCAACGGGGACATTACCTACAAATAACCAAGTCCAGCAATCAGAGATAAGAAAAATAGAGAAATCAACAATCCAAACATCGCAAAAATTGAAAAAAAAGCCATATAACTTTTCATTTTGATCCATCATTACGACGATGTCTTCAGAGAGTTAAGTAAAAGAAGTTTTGAAAACTCAACAAAAAAGATTCCCAACGTCTATATTAGTTTGGAAGAGTTTTAATACTACATATTGTCGCACTTGGAATGGCTAAAAGGGAAGCGGTTGAAGTCGTGACTTGGCTTCAGAAAGCTTCCTCTTATGTTTACTGATATCCTAGTGCGTAAATCTGTCCAGGTCCGACGCAGCACGAAGAAAACGCTTCCAATCACTCTAATAGGATCAGGAAACTTCCAAGTAAATTTGGTGCATTTCAAAGTTTAAGAATTTTTTTCGTCAAAACCTTCAAAAAAATATACTTTAATAAAATGATCCTAATTCTGCAGCTTTAAAATCAGAACGATTAATTTGAGATTTTTCTCAACCGGATAGGTATAAATTTCTGAGAGATAATGAATACTCCTATCAGAAGCCAACCCTTTGAAAAAAAACTGCAAGTTATTTTTAAAAAAAAGTGAATTTATACGTCATCAATCGCTTTTTGAACATCTCTCAAAAGAGAAAGTACGTTGTAAATTGGATCGATTTACACTTAAGCAACGAAGAACAAAAATAAAAAGGACACGCAAAATGAAAAGTTGAGAAAACGGTGCCCTCGGAACGGCTTTTTTCCTTCGGACAAATGAGGCTGACGAGGGGGACAGATTGAAGAACTCGATAAAAATCAGAGATATATTTTTCGAATTCCTTCTGCATCAGAGAGTATTACAGAAAATAGTACAGAAATGAAGTTAGGAGAGTACAGGAAAAAGAGCAAAAATGTAATTGGGAGGGGGTTCGAACCAGAGAGCTTGTGAATGGAAGACGAAAGATCTATAAACTGAGCTGTGGTGTGATAAAAAAAAGCCTATGTCAACTTTTCAAAGTGGAGAAGCGGTTATTTTGAAAATGCAGACCTCTTAAAATAAAGGGCAAAAAAGAGCTTGCGATTCTAAATCAGAAATTCTATAACCGGCGACATTCAAATCACAAATCTTTGAATATTGATATTAAAAAAAAAAGACTTGTGGTTGTAAACTCAACCGAAACAGGGTTGACCCATTCTAAATGCGGCCTAACGACTCAAAATTGTCACAAAGGAAGTCAAAACCACTTTTGAAAAACAGATAAAGCTTTATCATTTCAAGCTCAAATTACTTGGGAAATCAGAAATTCTGCAAACTCAAATAATTAGCTGAGAAAGTTCTTCGTAAAAAAAAATTGATTAAAGTTGAGTGTTTGGTTATAAGTTTCCAGAAATGTATAAATACTCAAGTTCTAAAACAAGCAAAACTTATTTTTTTTAAAAGGGATCTTCTCTGAACAAAAAACAACAGTGAAATGTCCTTGAAGAAAGTGAGGCTTATCTCAAATAGCGCTAATTCCTCAAATAAGGACCGGTTGAAAAACGAAAAAAAAAATGAGGGACGACAAATCTTCCTCACTTTCCATTTTTTCGAACTGGGGAAAAAGGACACTGTGGCAGGAAGTAAAACTACCCAAGGTCAGAAAAAGGGAAAAAAAAACGAAGAAGAAACAAAAGAAAATGTCATGGGAGAACGGTTCCGTCAAAGGCAAACGTAATTAGGGAGGCGAGAAGTAATCAAAAAAATATAGAGTAAACAAAAATTTCATCAAACTGATGGTGGGGGTCTCAATTTTTTTCAAAATCAATTTTATCCCCCATCACTTTATTTAAATTCGTATAATTACTATAGTAAAGAAGGTCGAGGAACAAGGAAGTAAGTTCGCCAGAGAAAGCGTCAAGTCGTAATAAAGCTTTTCCTTTTTTTCCAGGCGTCGCTTGGCAAACTGGATTTTGACTTGAAGATTCGCTGGTGGTAAACTTCTACAACAAAAATATGCAAATTGAGAAAAAGCTTGGGGAAAAAGGATAGGATGAAGAGGACTTGAGATCAAAAAGATTGACGAAACTGATGATGATAGATCTTTAAAGGTTTGTAAGTTTTTCAATAAAACTTAAAAACTAATTTTTGTTTCGAGACATTTATGAAGTTTGTTTATTGTTTTTTTATACAAATTAACTAAAACTTTTTGAACTGACTGTGAAAAAAAGTATATAAAGCTCCTTTTTTTATTGAAAGAAAAAAAGCTTGAAGCTTCAATTGATGAATAGAAAAAAAGATAACGGAAATCCGTTTTCTCAAAAAAACAAATTAAGAAATAAAAAAAACAACATGAGGATTATAGTCAAAAGAACCGTGTCAAATTTTCACTTTCGATGAAAGAAATTATTGATTAATTAAAAAAAAAACAACCAAACGAGATAGAGAACCAAGTCGAAAAATTCCAGAAAGTCACTTTAAATATCTATTTTTTTGGTCTTCAATTGAAACAGTAGCAATAAATCCTGTAAATGAGGCGCCCAGCGGAACAAGTGCATTCCAGGGCAATCAGTTATTTTTCGAGAGGAAGCAAAAACAGTAGTAAAGGGCCATTGTGGTGGCGACCGTCTGGAACCAGTTCGGTCAATTTCTCCGCTCGCCACGACGCTCCTTTTTAGGTTGGCTGGACCAACTTTGCCAATTACACTGCCCAAGGCGCACGTTTTTTTTTCCGAGGCTATTTTCAGTTTCTCACACGATTCTTGAAGGAATGGTCAGCAAGGAACTGGAGAAATAAAACGAACTAAACTGCTTTTGACCAAATGAAATAACCATGATTATCAGAAATTTCTGGGCGTCAAAAATGCTACCCATTGTGGGCTCAAATACAAGTTAGCTGACCGTCAAACGGTTCTGTTGGTTCTTTTTTCTAAACGTTTAAAACAATGAATTTTGGACTCACCGAAAAAAGTTTGCTTCAATCACTGGCTCCAGAGCGCCCAGCTTTTGTTGCATAATCTGAATTTTATCTCTAGAAAAACACTGAAAAAAATTTATGAGATAAACGTTGGTGTTGGATCGAGTCGTGACAACCATCTGTTGACAGACGCTTGGGTTGTAATCCGCACCTTAATGATGTACGATTTGACAGGAGGTCAAGAAAAAACACCTGTGACTCATTACTTTGTAATAATCTGATCTCTGGTAGCGAATTGATACAGTTGAGGAACGCCAAATGAGCTGGTTTAGCGCTAAATGAATCAAAAAAATAAGAAAAAAACTGCACAAAAAAATTATGAAAAAAAGTTTATTCAAAAACACCATTTTTCAATTTTTTTGTTGCTGTACGATCTTGCCGAAATACGTGCACACCTGCTTACACAAAAAAAGCGCAGAATTTTACGGGATTTGCTTTTTATAAAAATTTATTAATTTCATTTTTTTTAAATTTTTTTCACATAGATAAGTTTTTATTTGTTTCTGTTCAGCAAAATCCAATATCTTTAAGAATCACTGAGTCTTGGAACATAGAGAGGATTTCTATCCAATTAACATGATCTATTTTTTCTATATGTCGTAAGGATATCGAGATCATCTTTTATATTTTTTCTCATAACCCGACCTTTCGGTACCGTTTTTTTCTGTCTTCTGTTGGTGCCAACCACGACATAATTGACATAAATGAGCTCTTTTCCGCTCTCGGATTACCGTAGCCTCGATGCGACCTGAGATTGTGCAACGCTGGCGACGAAAGTTCACGGAAGCTCTCGTATGGCGGCTAATCAAATGGCGTTCCCACACGAGAGTTGCGCAATCGTGTTGGCCTCCGCAAACGACCCTTATTTGGACTCGGACATAACCTGTTAATTTGTCTAATTTCCAGGTTGGACACTTTCAAGCAATTATTTCGAACAATAGGATCAAATTTTGTTGTTTTGATAGGGTCAGGCCAAAAGAGAGGCTCAGATTTACTATTAGTTAGAAGTATCTTAGAAAACTTCTTGGAAACAAATTGCGAAAAAAATTCGCCACAACTGCGACTACTTATTTTAAATTAATTTGAAACGTAAATTGAACACTAGAGTCTCATTTTAAGAATTCCTCGTTCCTTATGAGAAATGCGACTTTTTACAATCTACCGCTTGTTGTCATTTCAAAAGAATGAAATAAAAACTGCTCTTGTAAAACTTCAAAAAGTTGGAAAACCTAGAAAATTTAAATTTTTTTTTGTTCTGACAATGTTCAACTATACTATTCTTTTTGACCACAAAACAACGAACAAACCAATATTATAGCGCATAACCATCACACCTCAAAAAACGATAAAAACAATCTTTATTGTCCCACTCGAAACCCAAAAAAACATCTCGGACGAACTCGGCGCAAATGGCCCATGAAAAGATTAAAGGCGCTACGCCGCCGTGTGTCTTGACACGAAAAAAATTAGCAAGGACTGACAAGAAGACAGTGCGCGAGGCCGTGCCGAAATAGGAGAAGCCGAGGACAATCAAAAACGGGGGCCGGCCAAGCTGGCACGTAATCCGGCCGGTCGGGCCGTTTCATCTTGGCCGCCGTCTCCTGGGGCTTCTCCTCTGCGCAAACAACCCTACTGTTATTGTGTCCTTTTATGGAGATCGCGTAAGACAACGCCTTGTTTTTTCTGCGGCGCATCCTCTTGTAGTCGATTGACACTGGATACACACCCTGGACACTGTTTGCTCAAACCATGTACTGCCGAGGTTCTTCTTCTTTTTGTTCTTTCTTCTGTCCTTTCCGCTTTGCCGACGGCTACGGTAGGTCTGGCCTCAGTTGTTCGTGAAGTATGGATCGTTCTGAAAAACTCTTTTTGTGGTTCTTAAAAATATATGTGCAGTGAAAATAGGAGATTGAGGGGAAGCAGTACCTTGTAGCGATTTTCATTGAATAAAAACAGAAAAGTTGAATTTTGAAAAGGAAGAAAAAACGAAAACTCGAAAAATGGCGATATGTGTTGACCATAGAGCAACTTTACTCAAAACGCGCTTTTGGCGGGAATTCAAACTTTTTTTTTTCTCCGACTTTGAATTAATTCTTTTTCAAAATTAGGAAGTTTGAAGTACACCATTTGAAATGCAATAAACAGATTCACAAAATGAAAAATTTGTCTCAAACCCCGTTTTTTACTCCCCACATGCCTTTAAATGTATTGTAGGACAAAAGTAATACTTTTTCTTCTCGTACTTTGACAAATTTTCCTGTGCCGATGAAGAATATGGTTCAAGTAGACTCCTATTTTTTTCTCCACCCCAGTCCATCATTCGTGAATTTAGATTCTGAATAGTAAGACTGAAAAAAGTCTAAAATTATCCAAAAAAATTCAAAATGAGGAAAGCGTACTTTTCAGATATATTAAACTTTTTTCTAGAAAAAGCTAGTGAGGAGTCTCGAAAATAAATACCCAGGTATCGCCGCCTAATTGGCTAATCCGGATTAAGGTACGGGTTATTTGGCGTCGAGATTTCTTCGCTACGCCGACAGGTGTCATATTAAAAGAACTGTAGGATATCTGGGAGCGCTGCCAAAACAAATCTTGAAACTATAATCCTTTGCCTTCTTTTAAGCTTAGACTTTAATTAAAACATCAGTAGGTCTCACTGAAATCGTTATAAAACCTGATTTTAGGCCGGCTTAAAAAATCTTTTTTTTTGCAATCATCAAGAAGATAAGTTATCCGGTATGGATTCTAAGATTTTGTCGTGGCAAAACGTTCTCCAAACACAGCAACACTGACTGAGTAAGAATAAATCATTGAGAAGAAAAATGCTCGCTATGATTATTTTCATAAATTTTACTTCAGAAGTCCTTTACATCCGCTCCAACCACCTGATCCACTTGGATCAGTGCCAAAAAAGACGCAACACTGACCGTAACCTCTTGACACGCGATCGAAGTCCTTTTTACGCAATCCAATAAGCGAGATGCCGCGACAGCGTCGCATAATCAAGTGCGCAGGACTTGCGCAACCGGCGCAAGCACTTGAAAGCGACCCGCAACTGGTTGGTCCGAGGTGTTGCCGCCAAAGCGACGGATTAAACCAGTTAGAGACCCGTAAACACTGCAATTGGCGCAGCTCATCACTTAACCGAAGCCACACCTTTGTTTGAGCTTCCGCCGGCGATTACTTCGCATTATCTGCAAATATGGTAGGACAGCCGAGGATGAGGAGGATGATTGATAAGGTTAGGCAGAGCAGCGAGAAAGAAAAGAGGAAAGTGCTGAAAAATCACAGCTGGAATGATTTTTTGAACCAAGGGTACTGTAAAGCTCGTTACGAGATCCTGTTCTGCCTGAAAATAAATAATATTATTATTATCCTGATTTGGAAAAAAAATGGTTTGAAAATGATTCCGTAACAAATACTACCTGTGTTTTCTGTATTTGAAAGGCTCAAAGAAATAATTTTTTTAAAAATAATTGGAGAGGGATCAAGTTGAAGTAACAGGAAGAGACTGAAAGATAACTTGGGCTTCCGGGTTTCTTAGTGTTTTCTAACTTCTTCCATATTAAATCGAAAACCTGAAATTTTCCAGAAAAAATCTTTCAATACATAAATATTCAAGACGCAGTTCTATTGTATAACTGAAATAAGACTGAAAAAGCCCTTTTCGAAGTTTTCAACATAGTTTTTTTTTTGCTTTCTACAGTACTCCCAGTGAAATCGATAAATTATTTTTCACCAGACCTTCTTGAGATCCTTTTTTCCTGTACCAAATAAACGCAACCAATAAATCAATCATGTATCCATCAAAATCGCAAACATCTTCAGGCGTCAGTTTACACGAGGAGCGCGCGAAAATGGGCGTGGCCTCGCGCGGGGAGAAGCCACAGGCCACGCCTCCTCGTGCTCGGATTGCGCGGCTCATTACCACGTGTGTAGTGTGTGACAAACGGTTGTGCCAGCCTTCAGTCTTCAATCCTACAGCTTCCAAGCCATCTTCTTCTTCTTCTCGTTTTCGACTTTTCGATGATCGTGAGTTTTTTATGACTTTAAAATAAGCCTTTGTAAAATTCCAGTTTGAAGCATGAAAAGGCAAAGTTTTTGCGCTTTTCCTTATCCTTTCAAACCTAGCAGAAAAAAAAGCGTCCAAAGAAAAAAAATTCAGGTCTAAAAATTTTTTGTCAGCGAGTCCGATATTTGAAAAAAATTATTTTTTTATTGTTTTAAGACTTGCTGTTTGAAAAACCAATTTGTTTTTTTCGCGACAACAAAAAGATATTTTTTTCCCTCGTAAAAAAATTAAAAATATCATTTTAAAAAAATGGCTGAACGAGAAAAATTTCAAGCTCTTGAGAATCTTGTTTCAGTGAGTCAGAAAAAAAGAAACGAAATTCCTTTTTTTCACTTTTTCGAGTAAAAATTTTGAACTTTTTGAAAGAAACATGTGAAAAAAAGTTATTCGAATCTATTGAGCGGTTGGCCTTTTTTTCATTAGACAGAACTTTGGAGGATTACTGTAAGATGAGAAGGTAACTGTAGATTTTTCTATTCTGCATGCATTTCATAACTACACAAAAATGGCTATTCAGTTAAAAAATCTTTTCAAAAATGGCGTTTTCCAAAAAATAAAGTTACTGTAAGTCCAAAATCCTAGCTTTTTGTTATTTCTTACTGTAGAGAAATGTTCTGGATACTGTGAATGATGGAAACTACTTTGAATTTCTTTTACCATCTCAAAAACTTAAAACATGCACGAAAACAAGGGGTTAATCCGGAAAAAACTATAAAAACCGGAAAAATTTTGAAAATTTTGGTTACTGTAGGTATGGAATTTTTAATATTGATTGTGTCTCACTGTAGCTCAATAACTTGTAAAACACGTCTGACCTATTCGCGAAACTCGGAAGTAGTCGGGGAAACGGCCCGAGCCGCTGAAGCGATGACGTAGGCAAACGCGAAAAACGCGTTTTCCTGCTTGGGCGCGAAAAGTGGGCGTGGCTTCTGGGAAATGGTATAAAAGTCGGAAATCCTCGGCTCATTTCTTACTTTTTTCATTGTTTCTTCTTGTCATGTCGTTTCTTACGTCTCTGTGTTGTTCATAAGTTCATTTCTTGAAATTTTTGAATTAAAAGTCGCGCGAAAAAAGCCTTTTACTCATGAAAATCAAGGAAAATTTCAAGTTTTCGAGCTTTTTTATGCTTTTTTTTGAAGGAATCGCTCCGGTATTATTTCTAAGTCGCACATAATTGAGAAATAGCTGAATTTAGTAAAATTAAAGTGTAATAAAGCTGAAAAAGTCGTAGTGTTCACATTTTTCATAAAATTCAGCAGTCAAAATTCTCCTTTTTCCGTCTTCAGAACTCCATAATTCGTAATATAAACGTCAATTTCCAGCTTGAAACTTATTTAAAAGGAAAATGGCATTTTACTGTTTTTTCTGAGTATTCTTTCGAATCAAAAATTCTACAGCGTTATAATTCTTGTTTATTCAAATTTTATGCTTGTTCAGAGCCGTGTAGATATTCTTTTTCTGTAATCAGACATATTTTTCCCAAAAATTTTGCAAAAAAATTAACTTTTTTTTCTCGTTTCTTTCTCTTTATTACATTCTCTCCCTCATTCTTAAGAATGCTCTCTAGTAAATTTGTCCACTTAAAAAGTTTTTTCGCAATTAAAGGATATTTTCGATTTGACCTACCCGAGGTCTCGGCACTTTTGACCATGTAGATCACCTCGACCTAGGTCGCAAAACGGGCGGCGCGCAAAAAATCATTTTTACCTTATATCACCTTCTAAACACCTTGCTTTTCCTTTATAGCTTCAGCTTTTCGTTAGTTTATTAATTCTGTTGATTTTTATTTCTTTGACTTATCATCGCGACCTTGTAGACTGAAATTTGATAGTTGATCTTCCATTTTTGGTGTGATCTCGGCTTTTTTGGAAAATTATTGATTTATTTTTGAATACTCGAGTTGAAAAAGGAAAAAAGGCCTTTTGCGACCTAGAAGATGACCAACATATGCAAAACACGTTTTTCCTGTCTCAAAAAGAGCTCCACTGTAATAGTTACTGTAGGTGGTGACAAAACACAGCCGCCCATGTAAAACACGTTTTTCCCGTTACGTGATAATGCTGATGAAGCCTTAGACCCTAAAGAATACTTACTGGCGTACTATAGATTGTAGAAATCGGTTAAGCCTATGATTACTGTAGCAGGAGCTGAGCTTCTCTTTCCTTGTCTTACGATCGCAGTAACCAAGACAAACTTTCAGATGTTCGCCATGTCAGCGCCCACGGACAGCGGCTTCAGCAGCCCTTCGGCGGAAGAAGGCGTCGGTCCGTCCACGTCGTCCTTCGAGTTCCTCAGCCCCTCCAAGCTCTCTCGGGTCTCGCGACGACTTTGCTGTGACGTCACGCCGCTTCTGATGACCGACGCTTGCAACGCCGCCACACAAACTGATTATTGTAAGTTTTTGGGAGTTTTGAAACTTCTAGAAAAAAGATGAGAGAGACCGAACAAGTGTCGAATTTATGAAGTGAAACTTTGATTTCAGTTCTAACTTAGACGTCTTGAAATCCAGGGATCTTCAGAGTAGCTTAAGCTTGAAAACGGCTTGAAAAAGCTTTGATATTCCTTTCTAAATTCTCGATTTTCAGGTATTCCGGAGTTTCATCCAATGGCCCGACGAATTGCGTCCCGGCTGCGACAAATGTGCGACGAATTTGAGCAAGAGCTCCAGGACCAGGTACTTTTTTTTTCTCATGTTCAACCTTTTCCTTAGAAAAACATTTTCTCATAACTAACTTTTTTTGTTTCAGAAGAAGCCTCAGCCTTCCTGGATCGAGCAGCTTTTCCAATGGATCCTCTAGAATCGCCTCCAGAAGACCTCATTTTTTCCGCCGGTTATTCGATTTTCGCCGTGTGATTTATCCATTTATCGCCTGGGTTTTCCTGTGATTTCCTGTGATTTCCTTGTATCTCCTTCATATGTCTAAGTCACCCCCCTTAATATAAATAACCCCCCTAATGAAAAAATAATGTAATTATTTAAGAATAACAACATTAATAATTACATTTGTTGACCCTCCTGTGCCATTTTCTCCCACCCTTTTTTTCATTTATTGTGTATTCATCATGTACATATAATATATAATAAATAAAAAAATTTGTTAAAAAAACTCGAGTGTTGGTGCGAATTTTTACGATGGAAGGGTTGTAACAACCGGGTTATTTGCGGACGTTTTCCTAGGATTGGATACGTTCCAGACGAGTTTTAAATTTTACGAGGTTACTTGACAAATTAGTTCCTGAATAGTCAATTCCCGAAAAAAATTGGTTTCTCATGAAGATGACGGCGAGAAAAACTTGAAAAATTTCATGATGAAAGCCGAAAAAATCATTTTCCATGCAGAAATTGCTTTCCTTGAAGGATTAAACTAGAGAGAGTACTTTTTTTGGAGGTGTGACTATGAAAATTAGCTCTCATTTTGACGACCCAGGTTCGATCTCAGGATCAACGAGAATTTTTTTTTGCCATTTTTGAAAGATGACATTTTTCATGACAGTTATCTTGAAAAAGCACAATAATTCGAATGGAAGGTTTTGATTTTTTGAAATTTTCGTTAATTCAATCTTTTAAAAATGAATTAGATCAATAAGTTTGATTTGAAAAAGACATAACTAAATCTAAAAGTTCCAAAAAGCACAAAATAGCTCTGATTGAAGTTTTCCATTTGTTCTCAAACTTTAAAAAAGTGTATCTGAGAAATCGGATTTTTGCAAGTGTCGTGTACTTCATTAGCTACGGTAAATTGAAAGTTTCCGCTTACTTTCCAAAAATTTTTCATAAAATCTCAGAATAACTTGACTTCGGTATTCCCCTCTTTGTTGCCAAAAAACTTACTGTATCAAAAAGCTTCCATTTTCGTCTTCGCGCATTGATAAATTATTGAAACTCATTCCTCAAGCCTAATTGACAGACTGAACGAGCTGAAGGATGAGTAATTGGGCGAAGAGCCGGATGTTTTTGGCAGCGAGCCAGTGGAGCCCACGATTAGCACCTGTTGGGACACGTGTCAATTAGCCTCGCGTAAGGATTTACTAGCCCCATCTAAACGTATCGAATATCGAATCGACTGGCTGTAATCGCTTAGGTGACACCTGATGACGTTGCTGAGAAGCTAGAGGTCATCTGGGTTACTGTAATGGGAGAAGAGCAGAAGCTTGGATGGGAAGAACAGAATGGAGAAAGAATGTTGGAGAGTTAGAGGGATTGAAAAAAAGCTGGTTACGGTAGGTTTCTGAAACGCCATTTTCTGAAAATCGGGAAGCATTTTGCAGTTGTGACGCGTGCGGTCGCGAAGCGGTTTCGATTTCCAAGTTGAGAAACTTCAAAACTTCAAAAGTTTGGTCAGTTCGGAAAGCTGTCATGTCTTCAGGTTTTGTATAACTTTTTTTTGCTTCAGATTTTTCTGGGATTGGCCAATCAACTTTTGTTTTCGGCTCACAGTGAGACATCTGTAGGACCAGGCTAGCACTTTTTTACGCAGATTTTCAATATGAAGTCGAAAATTAACGAGCGAAGGACTTTTAAGAAGGTTAAGAAGCTGTTAATATTCAGTTCAAGAAAAAATAATTCAAAAAAAAAAGGAAAAACTTGAAAGCTTGAACACCTTAAAAGTTCGAGAAAGTTGAAAAAGTCTTGTCTCGAAAATTTCGGGTAAATAAAGCAAAATATCAGTTTTATAATGATCATCTTAGTAAGCCTTCTATCAATTAAAAAAACGTACTCGATTGAAAAAAATTTTTTTGGACCGGTCAGCCTTTTTTTGAAGTTCTCTTCGAAAAAAATAACTGTATTTAGTGATCTTATAAAAAAATATACACTCATAACTGAAAAACAGAACTTTTAGTTTAAAAGTTCTCTTACTTTGAGACTTTTTAACTCTTTTTGAAAAACTCAAAGGAAAAACTGAAAGTTTCGAAAAAGAATGGCTTTCCATGTGAAATTGGAAAGCTGGGAAAGTTCTGCTCCTGCCAACCTAACCTCGAAGTCGAGTGTGTTTAGGTGCCATGTTCTGGCAAACAACAATATTTTGGGTGATCAGCACCTGGACAAACACTGTCCAACCACTTGTTTCCTTAGCTGCCTCCTAACGTCACCTCCTAATCCGGCGGGGGGCGTGGCCGGCTAGTGCGCCAAATCGCGCGGAAAAACGGCTAATTACACGAGGATCGAGTGTTTTTCGAGTGTCTATTTGACGTCTCAATACGTTTCCTTATTATTTTAAGGTTAAGTAGACTTTTTAGGTGATTGGGTTGGATAATGGCTCAATAGGTTTCAGAAGGAAAGGTTCTTGTGAGGATTTTCGGAAGGTGAAGCCAGTTTTTTTTGCACTTTTTTACAGTGAAAAAAATAATTAAAAGACTGACTAATAAACTTTTTGCAAGAATGTATCTAAATATTCGTCTTTTTTCAAAAGTTCAGATTCCTTTTTACTTTAATCAACATAATTGAGTATTTCATTGCTGTTCATCTTCTCTATTTGTTCACTCAAACTTACCTACACACCCTAATAAGTCTCCTAAGTATACAAATCAAGGTAGGTGCCCAAGGTCAATATTTGCGCTGGAGCTTCTCAATCGACTCATCGAATCGGTTGGCAATAAATCAGTCGTTAATGAGTAGATCCTACCGATATTGAAGGGATTTTCTAATTAAGAAAAAAGAAAAAAGAGAATCAAAAAATGGAGTCTGACTCGGCTGGCACGATGCCAAAAACCTGATGACACAATTACCGTATCCGAGTGGACATATGGAGCGGCGAGTCTGTTCTCGTAAATAATTCAGTCTCGAGGGAAAACGCGCCCCGCCGGCATTTCGTCTTTGATCGTCGCCGGTGAATTGGGCAATGAAAATGGTTGGGTTGGGTAATTGTGCAAAAAATGAAGTCACCTGGCAGGTTGGAAATGAAGCTTCTGCTGTAGGTTCGAAGGCTTTTGAAAACGAAATATTAAAGGGGAAACGCTCGAGTTTCGAAATAAAAAGGACATTTTTGAAATAATGTTTCTTCAATTTTTCTTCTTATTTTATCTTACGGTTTAAAACAAGCGCGGTAGAATATATAGAAACTTATTTTTCTTAAAGATTTCGAACGCTTGTGCGTACGTGAAAAAGCTGAAATCGCGATTGAAAGAATATAAAAATAGTGAAAATTTTGGCCCAGGAATTCAAAAAATAACGGTACAATAGGTCTGATATGGTAATTTTTTTTCTCTTGCATCAAATTTAAGAAGTTGAGGCGTTGAAATTTTATCTTCTGATTTCGCGGAAAATGGTGAGAGCTGTCCTATAAGCTAACCTATTAAGGACCGCCTAATGTCTTCAAGCTGACGAAATGAAACTTTTCCAGGAAAAAAAAAATAGGAAAGACACTTTTATTTCTCTTCTCGATCTTTAAAGAAGATCATCTTCCAGAATCGAACTACAGTACCTGACGGCATTCCAACAGACTCAATGGACACAGTTCTCGAGCATGCGAGGCATGAATAATCGAGAGGCAGCGGAAATACTCGAGTGAAGTGGCGGCCGACTTCTGAAGACTCATTCCGCATTCATTGTCTCCATCTGTGGCGGTATTTTGTCGTGTTGCGAAAGGGAAAATAGTTGGGAGGTTTGGTTCTTGATACGATTTCAGGGTTTTTTTGAGAAACTTTTTTGTTCTCTGCAAAATTTTCTGTAGGTTTAGGTAATTTTTAAATTGACTGGTTAATGTTGGAAATGATATGAATGAGCTAAAAAATGTTATACAAGAAGGAGGGAAAAACTGAATCTGATCAAAAATGCCGCTTTTTTGAAGGAGTGTAGACAAATTTCAAAAAGGTCTAGAAGCGAAAAGCCGCTTTCAGTATAGTCTGGGCGGCACGTCTTGAAATTTCACCGAACGACATTCCGCTGTTCCGCTGCGTGCGTTCGCGAAGCGTCTTTCGAATCTAGGTTTTCAATTGATTATTATTGATGTGGGAGCACATGAAAGTAGAATACCTTAATAAAAGAAAAAAAAACAATTAAAAGGGGTTCGCAAAGGCGCGCAGCGTCACAGCGGAATGTCGTTCGGTGAAATTCCAAGTCGTGGTACAGTACACAGGCTATACTATTGAAGCCTTCACAATTTCAAAAACGTTCTTCAAGTGCTGAATACTCGACGAAGATCTAAAAAATCTTCAACTTAAAATTGAAACCTAAACAGTCTTTTCGAAAACGCATATTTCAAGTCATTCCATCACCCTGATCTCTCAGCCTCTCAGTTAATCCACTAAAAAACGCATATTTTGCGGATCTAAAACAATTCCCATTGAGCCGACGTCAACTGTCACGACGGGAAAGGCTACAGTCGGCCATGAAAGGGAGCTTCGGCACGCATAGATCAGCCGGCGTGTCAACGACGATTCGATGCGAATTCAGGCGCGACAAAGACGGACGACGAATGACAAGGCGCGAAATACGGCTCCATTCTTCTGTGGCCCAATGTTGGATGGCTCCTGTCGATGTGCAATCGCTCAACGCTACGTTGGGGGTCTTCTGGAACACGGCGGAGGATTCTGAAGGTTCTGGAGAGACTGAGATTAAGGTTTGCCTTAGTAATAGAAATTGAAAAAGTTGTAAAAAAATCAACACATTTTTTTATTCTGAGCCTTGACCTGTGTCAAATGTTTTTTTTCTGTCGTTGGTTTTTTCTAAAATAGTCTGTGAACATGTTTAGGCTGTTTTGAATTGTTTTTCAAATTTTTTAAGTTGTAGTTTTAGAGAGAACTTGAATTACTGTTCATCATAAAACCCGTTTTTTTTTTCTTTCTGAAAATTGTGAGATTTGTTTACCGAATAGTAGGTAAATCTAGTGGTTAAAATAATCTGAAGACCTGTTTTTTAAACTTGGAGCAAATGGTAATTTTAAATGTAGTTTTGCTCCGTTTTAGATATTTTTTTTTTTCTGACTCTAAATTGGTTGTCTGCACAGAGAGGGATTGAACCCGTAGCGTCTGCGAAACGGTAGCTCATGATGTGCATCCGACCAAAACTACTTCTACATGGAAGCGTAGCAATCTCAGAGTCTAGACCCTTGTTCCCAACAAAAGGGACTCTGCCCAAAAAAACACGTCGAGCCATTCTGCATGCGAGCATGGCCTCTGAAGATAGGCTCAAGTCTTCGAATTTAACATTAAAAAAAACCTATGAAGTCAGACTAGCTCAAAAAAAGAAGTGCAGATTGAAAGTTCGAAAACTTCAATAAAAGACATTTTTTAAACAAAAAGCTTGAACTTTTTCGAAAGGTACCATGACTAACTGGTCCATTTCAACCCCACTAATAGCCTCATTCTGCTCCATTTCCGATCCGGAAACGATGCTCCACAGCCATTTCTTCTCGACAGGAAACAGCTGCCGGGGGCCGTTCCTCGACTCCTCCGGAAACTCTCCGGACACCTAATTTCGCGCATTCAACTGAACAAATATTATCCAACACATACGCCAATTACCCAATGTCCGTATAATAGACTGGTCGGAGCCACCTGCGGTGAGAGAGCGTGCAGACAGGAGAGAGTGCTCGACAATTGAGCAATACGATGCGCTTGTGGATTTTCGAGGACCCCGTAATTAGTACACGGCCTAATGATTTTGCAAGTGCTGGAATAATCTAGGATTTTAAGCAGCTTAATTCCTTGAATCGGATTATGAGGTCAATCTCAAGCTAGTTAGAGGGCTGGTAATAAGGAAAAACGTGGATTTTGTAAATTTGTACAAGAGAAATTTTTTGGATTAAAATGTAAAAATAAATTCGGACTGTTTCAAGTTTGACAAAATTAAAAAATGTTCAAAAATAGACCTTTAATTTTTACTCCATTCGCGACGAAGTTGTTTTAATTTTCTGGTAGCATTCAGAATGGCTCAACGCGTTGCGGTCGCGTAGCGGTTTGTTTTAGAATTACACTATTTTGATTTTACAGCACTGTCAGTTCTGAATTTTCTGACAATCTCGCGCAAGCCGTTTTTTTGCACCTTTATAGTAACCCCTTCACAGAAATGGAGCGTTGAGCCCTTCTCCGTGCAAAAAATTTTTTTAACTCGAGGTGAATCGACTTTCACTCTGCGAGTTAAAAAATAAACAAAAAAACTGCTTGAAGTCTGAAGTTTATCCAAAGATAAAACGATGTTACTCATATTTTCCAAAGTTTTGAGATATTTTCTACAGACAACACCATTTTTTCCATATGTTTTGCTAGGGAGTAACACAAAATGATCCGATTTGGTACCATTTTGTGGCGGCTTCTCACCATTCTTCACTCATAACAACCTGACATAAGAGATGAATCCGTGCGGCGAACAAATGACGACCTTGGAGGGAGTCTAGTGGGATCCGCCAACAATGGCAAGTACAGGGGCAGCTGGCGCCAAGTGTCAGGATAAACGGAGAAACAATCGGCGCCGCCTTTTCCGGTTTCAGAAAACATAGGGAGCTCTCACGGTCCGGAAGTTGAGGTATTGAATAATATAGCAGGAGAAGTGGCGTCGGAAAACTCATGAGCCGAGATTTTCAGTTTTTTGAAAAGAAGTGAGAAAAAGCCCAATGACATTGGGAAAACATTTTCTTTACTAATCTTTGCTGAGGTTTCGAAGACACAGAAGACTTTTTTGTCTCAAGATATCATAGAAAAAGGAGCTTTGTCTTGAGATTTTTTGTAATTTTTGACTTTAAATTTCTTGAATTTCACGCAAAAGATTTTCTAACAGTAAAACATTTCTCATATTTCGCCAATTCGGTATTGTTTTAAGTTTGATTGAAGTATGAATTTAAGTAGTAGGAGGTTTTCAGAAATGGTTTCGATTTAAAAAAATTTCCAGGTAGAAGAGGAAGTTTTAAAAGCCGAAAGATGGAATACCGCTATCGGAGGCTAAAATTGAACTTCAAAAAAAAAAATTTGGAGCAAAAGAGCAAAATTTAAGATTTTTTCTCACTTTTTCTCACTGATTGCAATCTACATAGATATCAAAATTTTCTCTCTAAACTAGCTTCACCTTATTTTACATTCACGAGAACTATAAATCCCCGAGGAGATCGTAAATTCCTGGAACCAATAATCGTTGACTTGTTGCCCTTTTTGCGGCATTTTCTCCCTCCAACTCATTTGCATCCGACGCTAATTTGATGATTTGTTTCGTCGGCCTCGGCTCTTTCGAGTTTTAACAGTTTTATGGGAGAACCAAGGCTAATTGGTTGATTTATTTCATGGTGCTGCGGTAGTTTTTTGAAGCGAGTAACTTTGAGCAACGAAGACCGCCCTGAACGGCTCGCTTCATCGGAGAATTAGCCGCGAACAAAAGAACAATGGGTCTATTAGTCATTTTGGTTATGGTTTTCATGGGTTTTGATGGATTTCGCCGTGGGTGGTCCAGACGAAATCGCAGTGGGAGGCTAATGGATACGGTGCCGACAAAGAGTCATTAATTCTGGAACGTGTAGTGTAGGTGTACCGTCGCCATTCAGAAGAGCCGCATCTTGAATTGTCGGAAGAGCATCCGCGGAAATGAGCTGGAAAGGGATATTTGAAGTCAGAGAAACTTATTATATTGCAGTTTTTTGGTTAGCTTTGGTAGATCCAAAAATTGAGAGGAGAATCCAGGCTCGTTCGACATGTGTAAATTTCGGTCAGAAACCATAGAGAAGTTGCTCATCCTGTACTTTAGGCTGTTCTTAGCCTCTTAGTGTTCACTCAACTAATATAATTTCTTTTAAATAATTATTTAGAAGCACAGAAGCGTTCTGCAAGCAGCTTCTCGGCTCTTAGCGTAAAAACTACCATTTTTGCAATCTTATAGGCCTGGCGCGTACTAAATTTGCAAACGGCGCGCAGCTCTTATGTATTTTTAATTTTTAAGACTCGTAATTTTTTTTTGTATCATTTTGTGTTTGTATTCTATTCAATCAATGTTTGTAGGTGGACTGGATGTATGCCGGCAGTTTCAATGTTAAAATGCCGCCGCCATGTCAATCTTCTGCGAGTATCCTTTAGAAAAGCGAGGTAAGTGTTTTTTTTTTAATAGTTTTTCAATATCACAGCGTTCATTTTTAGTTCATTTGATATTGATACGGTGACGGCAGATTACGAACAGAGAACACATTTTGCGTCTCAAAATTATAGACGGAAAGGTTTTTTAAAGAAATTTTTTTTTTGAAACATCGTTTAGGAAATGTTTTTCGCATGGTTTTGCCACCGCCAAATGTAACGGGAAAATTGCATTTGGGCCACGCTTTGACGGTTTCCATTGAAGATGCGATATGTCGTCAAAATAGAATCCAAGGAGGCATTGTAGGTGGATTGTGTCAATTATTGAAATGAACTCAATTTTTAGGCGCAATGGCTCCCAGGATTCGATCATGCTGGAATCGCCACGCAAGCCGCAGTTGAAAAAGAACTTTTTAAAAGGAAAGGAATTTCTCGGAAAGATCTTTCACGCGAGGAATTCGTTAAACATTGTCAAGATTGGAGTGAAAAGTTTTCATCCATTGTGTATTCCTCTAATATATATTTTTTTGAAATTGAGATGCTCGACAGAAATTCGGAACCAATTGACTCGTTTGGGTGCAACGTTGGACTGGGATAATTCCTACTATACATTGGATAATGTTTTTTTTAAAAAAAGGTTTTTAAATGGAGAAACGGTTCAGAACTTCTCCTCTGCTGTTACTAGTGCGTTTTGTAATTTGCACGACGACGGGTT
This sequence comes from Caenorhabditis auriculariae, assembly GCA_904845305.1. Lineage (NCBI taxonomy): Eukaryota > Metazoa > Nematoda > Chromadorea > Rhabditida > Rhabditidae > Caenorhabditis > Caenorhabditis auriculariae. The sequence goes on from CAJGYM010000101.1 coordinate 147,815, forward strand.
GATTTTTCGCGGAAAAAGGTTGATTAATTGGTGTCCTTCGCTTTCTTCAGCACTTTCTGATCAAGTTTGTTGAGAAAAAAAAAATTAGGAAATTATAATATAATTTTTAAGGAAGTGGACCGGATTGATGTTCCACCCGATGGTCTTATCAACATTCCAAAGACCAATTCTCGAGAAATGCGTCAAGTTAAAGTTGGAACGATGCACCTTATACGCTATAAATTCACCGATTCGAAGTAGAAACAGATTGAATTTGAATAAGAGGTATATCGAAATTTTCAGCGATTTCTTGGAAGTTGGAACTACTCGACCTGAAACTTTGTTTGCTGACGTCGCTTTGGCTGTGAATCCCAATGATCAAAGGTTTTTTTTTGCATAAAATGATTTTTAGGTCGTTTCTTTGACGTTTGAAAATAGAACTCACAGATCCACTCAAAGTTGGTTCAAAAAAGCTTTTCAGAAGTCACCCAAAATTCAGAAAAGTCGAATATATTTCTTTTTTAGACCATTTTTTCAGATTTTCAAAGTATATTGGGAAACTCGTATACTCACCAGTGGATCCTTCGAGAAAATTGCCTATTTTAGCGGATTCTGCAGTGAACCCCGAGAAGGGAACTGGTATTTTCCAAATTTCTAAATTTTTTTTTGCAAATCAAGTTCCTAGGAGTTCTGAAAATCACGCCGTTCCACGATCCGTTAGATTTCGCTGTAGCTGAACGTCATGAAAAAGAAATTGATGACGCAAATCCGGGTATTCTGATGTCGAATAAAGCGAATTGTATTGATTCTGCTGGAAGATTGGAAAATACGGGAACTGATTTGGATGGAATCGATCGATTTGAAGCCAGGGAAAAGGTTGGAAATTGTTTTTTTGTGTGTACTTTTTCAGATGGATTATGTGAAAACTCTTTATTTTTGTGTGAAACTGAAGCCTTCCTCTACTTTTTCCAATCAAATTTTTTTGATTCGGTAGAACGTATTATTAAATTTTTTTCCTTTCGAAAGTTACGGATAAAGTCCAGAAAGACCTAAAAAAACGCTTTCCAAAGAAAGAAAAACGGAAAAAAATGTTTATTTTGAAAAAAACTTTTTGACTTCTGACACTTAGAAAAGGAACTCTAGACTCTTCCTTTTTGAGGCCTTTTTTTGACTTTGTCTGTGGTCTTGCAATTCTATCATTTTTGTACTCAGTTTTTTTTTTGATTTTTATCCTCAAATATTCCTTTTCTAGGTCATCAAACTTCTCTCCGATTATCAACTTTACGGTGGAACTATTCGCCATACTGGCGCTCAAGTTAACATTTGTTCGAGAACAGGTTCTTGAAGATCCTTCTTGAAGTATTGAATACGTTTTCCAGGCGATATAATTGAGCCGAGGCTGATGGAACAGTGGTTTTTGGACGTCAAGGACCTGCATCAACAAGCCAAGGATCTCATTATCAATCAAAAGGTTTTTTTTTTATTTTTAGAAAAATTGAGTCCTAGAAAGATATGACTTTTTAAGCGCAGATTCAAAGTTTCAGTTAAAAAAATGCTCAAATAATCCAAAAATTTGGAGTTTCGCGCGTAAAAAGTAGCTATCTCATTGTAAGACCTGAATATTTTTTTCACGGCTCCCGAAATTCCAATTTAGCGTATTTCGAGTAAAAATTTTAAACGAAAAACACGTCAATTTTGGAATCACCGAAATTACTCTGAAAGCGCCACAAACAAAAAAAAAAGGAAAAAAAAATCTTCTAGAACCCCTATTGCTATGACAATTTCGAATAAATGAAAATCAATACAATAATTCTTAATTTCTGAGAGTTCATCCATAAAAACGCATTTTCTGAGCTCAGAGATCAAAAATACATACTTCAAATTAGTTCTAGTCACATTTTCTATACCACCCCACCATAAGAAAAGCGATCGAAAATTCAGTTCTGCCCTCTTGGAAAAAAATTGAGGTTTGAAAAATACAAATTTTAGGTAATCGTCAAGCCTTCTTACCAAACTCATCGTCTTTTGGACTGGTTCGAAAATACGGATCCCTGGTGTCTGAGTCGTCAACTTTTGTGGGGCCATCGAATCCCGGCCTACACCTCTGCTGGGTACACATTTTTTTCATTTTTCGGTACCTATCCAAATTTTTCAGTTCAAATTGGGTCGTGGCGAAATCGGAATCTGAAGCTCGGGAAAAACTTTCTCTCGACGATAATTCCAGTTTCAGACAAGATGAAGACGTTTTGGACACTTGGTTCAGGTGATTTTTCGATTTGTCATAATTTTACAATAAAACATGATGACAGAGTTGAAATTTGTTTGAATAATATTTTTCTCATTCGGAAAAGCAACCCTTCCCTGGAATTCTATTGACAGATAACCGAAAAAAGATAAACTAGAAATATTCAAATTTGAAAAAAACTATTCCGATTCAATCTTTTTCATTTTTTTTTTTTTGAAGTATTACCTTTCTGTTTCGGGAGGTAAATGAAAGGTTTTTTTTCAAGCTTTGCTTTTCCGAATTTTTGGTACGGGCAAAAGCTGAAGTTGGTTCTAAAGGGTGATATAGGGGTCTTATAGGTGGGCAGTGTTAGGTCCTTTTTTAGTATACCTCCGTAGTTTTTGATAATTTCCCCATTTTATTCTTTCAGTTCTGCCCTGGTTCCTCTGGTCACACTGGGGTGGAACGGCTCAACTGATTTGGACCTTTCCGATGTTCCAATCGACGTGATGGAGACTGGTTGGGATATTAGCGGATTTTGGGTTGCTCGGATGATGGCCATGCATCTCAGGTTCTTTTTCATCTTCCTCGTTGTTTAATTCTCGGAATTGCTAAGACTAACCCGAGGAACGCCTCCATTCAAGCAAATCGTGCTCCATGGGTTGGTTCGAGATAGCGAAGGCCGAAAAATGAGCAAATCACTTGGGAACGTGATCGATCCGCTGGACGTTCTCGACGGAATTGGGCAGGAAAAAATGAAGGAGAGAATTTTGGAAAGCTCGTTGGCTCCTGCTGAGAAAGGTAGAACATATCACTATGAGATCTGAAAAAAGCCTTATTAAAGTGGAAAATTAAAAGGAAAGTCTTTAAAAGAGCGATTTCTTCTTGAAATAGCGGTTGAATGGATCGAACGAGTTTTTTCATTATAATCCCTTCCAATTCCTATTCTTTGAAATCTTTTCTAAGATTTAAAGGCTGCAAGTTGTTTTTTATTATTTTTTTTCAGCGAGACAATGTTAATAAAAGTGAGATTTTTCAAAAATGCATTGTATTTACACGATCTTGGTTCATAGAATTATCGGGTTTGGCTAGTAAAATTTCAAAATCAAGGAGTTGGTTTATAACTTTGATCCCCAGAAAAAGCCTGCGCGGACATCGAAAAACGGTTCCCTGAAGGGATTCCTCGTTGTGGCCCTGACGCTTTGAGATACGCCCTACTGAAATATGACGTCATGGCCAGTGACGTTCCGATTGACGTTGCCAGTATGGCGACGGAGGTTTCCGAATTCCCATCCATTCAAAATCTTCGAGTCGAAATGGTTCAGGGATTACGATTCTGCAACAAGTTGTGGAACTTGGCGGCTTACTACGACCAACTGAAAACTAAATGTCGGACCAGAAAAGACGTCGACACGGATAGGAGTGTGGTGGGTTGTTGGGATCGGATGGTTGTGAAAAATCGGAAACTGAGAGATGAATGTTTATTTCGCTCACAGACAGATCTGTGGCGTGGAGGAAGAGAACCATGAAAGTTATATTTGCCTCCACTTCGATAAAGTTCCACTTTAATCTAAAAATATTTTAGGTCGAAATCGAAGAGAATCAAAAAGAAAAGTAATCTATAAACGAGTTGAATCATTTTGTGAAATTTGCAGCTTCCTTTATCAAAAACCAATTTTTTTCAAACAACTTTTTAAATCTTCTTTGGTCATCCTCAAAAACCATAACTCTGTTTAAGCCGTTCCAGTATTTATACACGCGTTGCGTAATAAAGTTATAGTGAACATGATGGATTGGTGGTGGTTCGAGTTTAAGGCCGTTGCCTCTCAGTTGGTTTCTTCTATTTGATATCGTTTGTAATTTGAATGGAGATGGACACCAATAATAGCCATATATGAACTGATGTGTAATTATGATATCTTTTTCGCAGACGATGATCGTTTAATGCAAAATTTTCTATCAAAACTTTTTTTGAATATTTGAAAAATTTAGTTCACTAAATTACATAAAAAAGGTACATGTTTTTAAAGAGCCCTCATCAGCGAATTTATAGGTCTAAGGAAAAATGATATTTGTATATATTTTTTTGAGTTTTAATTGTTCAAGCGATTGAACGAATTTCAGGACGAATGGCTCCTGTCGAGGTTCGCCTCAACTGTCGCCAAGGTCGACGAGCACATGAAGGCCTACGAGTTGCATCTGGCTCTCTCGGCCCTCCATTCTTTCGTGACTTCGGATGTCTGCGACACCTACTTGGTCGGTTATTATTTTTAGAAGAGAGAGAAGATGGAGCTGAGTGATCTTTTGAGATAAATCAAGCGAAGACATTTAAAAAGACAATAGAGACGTCATCATATTTTTTTTCAGTTTTGCTCTCCTAGGCTCATTCATAACAAAATTATAAAAACGTAATTAGTTTGAGGGAGAAGAAAAAAGTTTCTTTTTTGACCGATTCGGAATAATTTTGTAATTTTTTGATTCGGTTGATAGATCTCTGAATCGGAAAGAATGAACTCGGTTGAAATTTTTTTTTCCGAATTTCGAGGAGCTATGCGTTCTTAAGACCTGTGATTTGAGGAAACAACGAAGCAAGCGTTTTGGTCAGAAGACGTCGCCAGAATCGAGCAAGCGCGGTCGACGCTGCAACGTGTGCTGCAACCGACCTTCGTCCAGCTTTCCGTCTTCATGCCGTTCGTCTCTGAACTCCTCTACGAAAGGATGTTCTCAAGGGAGCGAGGCTCGATCCTCTTCGACGTCGTCAAAGTAAGAATCCGATGGAGATTGAAGATTGTCGGGACTTTCAGCCGTCTCTCTTCTTTTTCCATCGAAATGAGGAGCTGGACCAAGGTATGAAGTTGTTGCTGGCCGCCGTCGCTGCGACCAGGTCGATCCGATCGAAGCTTCAACTTCCTGCGAACTTGGTTTTCAATGGTAATCTATAGAAAGAACAAAAAAGCTTGGTTGGTAGTGGGGACCAATATAAACATTTTAAAGAGGCTGCAAAGGGAAAGAAAGTAAAAATGTTGACCGGCAGACGGGGACGGAGCACTTTTCTGGCTCTTAGTCATTGCGTTGAACTTTGTAGGAACGCGCGCTAGCCAGAGGAAGAAGCAGAAACAATTAAAAAATGGCTAGAGACGTCGAGGAACGGACCGTTCCCCCGCCTTGGGACGAACCAGTATAGCCCATCCTGCGTTTAAATTTTTTTATCTGCCAAAAAGACACTATTGAATCAATTTTGACCACACTTCAGTTTAAGGCCTTTGTTTCTTTCTGTCTTTTTAGCAGTGTTCTTTAGAGTGAAAAGCTGTTAACTTTTTTCGTTTTTCATTTGAAAAATGACTATCTTGCGCAGAACGCATTATCCTTTTAGTTTTCGTTTATAACCTAGTTTTATATTTGGCTATGTGAAAAGCCACAAAAAAAAGGTTTTAGATGGATGCACGTTACCTGAGAAAATTCTGGCTCTGAAGAAGTCAATTTATCGATCTACAGGAATTCTGGCGATCGAAGACCCTTCTTTAATGATCGACGGCGCGACGCTGAAGAGCCTCGCCGATGACGTCACCTCGATCGGCCGACTCTCGTTGAGTCACGTCGTTTATGGCAAGCTAAACACCGAGGAACGAGGCTTGATGGCCCTGCCGGTCGCGGGACACAACGCCTCCATTTGGCTCAAAATCGACGTTATTTTACCCCATATACTGCTTTCGAGTAGTTTTGAAATGTTTTAGGAGAACAGTCGCTCCGAATTTGTCGACTGCTTGAAGAAGCAGCTGGAGAAGACCAAATCTCGAGAAAGACAGTTCTTGGAGAAGGCCGAGTCCTACTCGGAAATGCAGAAGAAGCCCGAAAATTTGGTTGGTTTTGAAATTTTAGCTGGAAAATGAAAATAGAACGAAAACTTTTGATTAGAAAAATATAAAGTGATTTGTTTAGAAGGATTTCTAAAAATAAATTTAAACAAAAAAGTGGAAAAAATAGGTGCAATTTGGAGCGACACATGCGTTTGATAGCAACTCAAAATTTAACAAAAAAAAGATTTTTCAGATAATTCTTTTTAGATTTACTCCTTTGAAAGCTGTGGCCCTTCAGAGAATGAAAAATTGCCCAGAAATAAATAAATTTTTCAAGACGGATATTTTCTACAAAATTCTCGAGTATCTTGGTTCTATCCAGGCGAAGACATCGGCTCTGAAGAAACTCCAACGAAAAGCCGAACAAGCCCGTCAGGTCGCTGCCAACTCTTCGGATGAGGCCAAACGAATAGAACTGATCATTGCCGAGCAGAACTCCTAGGATATCCTTTATAGAATATCTAGTTCAATGGATCTCATAGAATATTGTACATTTTTTTTTTCTTGTTGATATTGTTACAGTTTCAAATGAAGATTGTCATATTTTTCTTTAAGCTTTTTTTTTCAAGTGTGAATCGCTTTTTGTACCTTTTTCTCCTGGTCTTATTGGGGGATGTGTGGCAACCGGAAATACTTTTGACTCGATGGGTGTGTTTTAAACTAAAAATATTGCGGATCCCTATCGAGTCAAACTTTTCTGCCGATTTCTGGTCGCCGCACATCCCTGGTCTTGATGTGAATGCTTCCTTCAGACCTGAATGAGGAGATGATCATCGAACGGACGGAATGGCTGGTGCTCGGCGTCGCCGTCGTGCATCTGATGCTGGCCCCGGCGACCAAAGTCGAGGAGTCGTTCAACGTCCAAGCCACCCACGACCTGCTCTTCATCCCTCCGTGGAACCTCACCCAGGTATCTGGTATTCTTCTCTTGAAAAGTTCCAAAAAAAGGTGACAGGTACAGAACTCAGTCAGCACAGGAGAGGTCAGCCGATAAAAAGAACTTTAAAAAATAAGGTTTAAAATGTATAAGGGAATACTTTCTATTTTAATAAGGCTTGTGGTTTTTTCAAAATCGTGTGCAAATTATGATCCGATTTGCTAAAAGTAAAAAAAAACCAAAACCAACAGCTCTCTTTTCAGCGTCCTCGGATGTTAAAGATCAACCTTTTCCTCAGGCTTTTTGTTAATCTGGCAAGGTTTCTCATTACAGTATGACCACATGTCGTTCCCGGGAGTCGTGCCAAGAACCTTTGCCGGGCCGATTGCCTTGGCGGTGACCGCAGCGCCGTTCAGCTTGATCATGCGCTTTTTCGAAGTCTCCAAGTTGTGGAATCTGATTTTAGGTGAATCAGAGATACTAAAAAAATGAAACGTCAATGTTAAAGTGCGTGGAATCTTGCTCTTGGTTAACGTTCTTGCGTTTCTCAACTTTGCGCGATGCGTCAGAAAATACTACGGGGAAGTAACGGCCGTCTACTTGAGGTTTTTTCTCAGTATTATTCCTGATTTGGACTAACTTTTCCTTAGGATAATCGTCGCCACGCAATTTCACTTTTTGTTTTATGCGTCTAGACCTCTGCCCAATACTTTTGCTCTGCCTTTCGGTGAGTGAAAATTATAATTATTCGAAAAACAGATGAAATCCAGCTCTTCTGGTTTTTCAAAGATGTTTCGACAATCGGTACGAGTCGGCGGTCCGATGGGCGACGGCTAGTGTATTCTTGTTTAGGTGAGGTTTTTTTTTAGCGTTTTAGTCGGATTGAAGTTCACTCATTTTTTCAAAAAAAAAAAGGAAACATTTTGAATTTGCATTTGGGTTCATTTTGAAGAGATCTAGTACCTACGAGATATATCTTTTTTTGAACTTTGAATTTTTTTTTACCACAACTACTTTTTTGGCGTGGAACTCGAGGTTGAACACCACCTTTTCTCTCCCTTTCCCACAGTTTTTAATAAATTGTAATTTTTATGAGTTTGACAAGATTCAGTTGAAATCAAAAAAACAATCTCAAAAAATCTATTTTTTCTACATTTTTCCATGATTTATTTTGACATCGAGCTCCCGCCAATAGCAGCGTCGCGTACGCAATGCGTCACTTTTGTAAATCTAGTAATCTCGCCTTTTAAGTCGGAAAAATTGATTATAGTTCAATTATTATAGATGTGAACTTGTTCTTTTGTATGCCCCCTTGTTCTTGCCGGCGATCTTTTACGGAAGATTACCGTTGCTTGGACCGGACGGAGCGATTATCAACGGCGTCAGGACGGCCGTCAAGGTCTTGGGTTAGTAAAAAAAAAAAGGCATAAATTAGTTGAGTATTGACTTTCAAGCTGTGACGGTACCCATCGACTCCTACTTTTGGGGACGATACGTTTGGCCGGAGGGCGAAGTGGCCATTTTCAACATTCTGCTTAATAAAAGTCATGAGTACGGTGTACGTTTTGATAAGCAGTAAGAAATATTGAAGGAAAGTTTTCCTGTGAAGCTTTGATCCCAAAATGAAGGCTCTAAGGTTTTTTTCTGTCTCCTTCTAGGAGCGAAGCAACTGAACTTGAAAAATATTCATTTTTGAAAAATTGTTACAGACCTTATTTAAGACGTAGGCAGCCTTGACTGAAGCTTTTTCTCAGTTCATATGCTATATTTTTTTCAAAGTTTCAAATCTGAAGAAATAGGAAAATATTTGAAGACATCTCCGTTCCTCTGGTACTTCTACTCAGCCTTGCCGAGAGCTCTCCTGGCAAGTCTGATGCTGGTTCCTCTCGGCGTGATCCTCGACCGACGTCTTCGGCGAATCGTCGCCATTTGCCTCATCTTCGTCTTCCTCTACAGCTTCTTGCCTCATAAGGAATTGAGGTGAATGAAAAAAATATTTGTTTCGCGCTGAAACACTGCTTCAATTGCTGGGAAAGATTCAAATTTGTTTCACGTTGAAAATTTTTTTGAATTTGTGATTGCTCCAAAGTTCTCAGAGCTCTGGTAAACCCGAAAGGGCTTAGATTTCCTACTTGAGTTCATTCTAAAAAGAAAGAGATTAAAAAAATTAGTTCGTTTGCCAATTTTTTTCGAACTTATCCATAATATTATCAATTTTGGATATAGCTGAATAAAAAACTATTTCTAGAGTTGGTTCAATGATAAGAATCGGCTCAAAAAAGATCTCCATGATTTTATGATTTTTTGTATAAAAAGCAATTTTGCAGATTCATCATTTACATTTTCCCAGTGCTGTCTCTTGCTGCAGCTGTCGTCTTTGCTAGAATGTTCGTTTCAAAAAAATAGCCTCGATTTTTTCCCCGTTCCAGGAGCATCAACAGGAACAAAGGCTGGATCCGTTACTTGTTGTTCTTCGCCTGTTACGTCCACATTTTCGCGAATATCTCCGCGACTTTGACTTTATCAACTGCCTCGGCGAGGAACTATCCAGGGGCCGACGCGATAAATTACTTGCAGGTTTCGCGAATCAGAACACAAGAGTGAATCGGGGATGATTTTCAGTGGCATATGCGGTTCGATCGGAACAAGCCGGTCAATGTCTACATCGATAATGCGTGTGCGCAGACGGGCGTCAATCGATTCATGCAAGCTTATGAAGCCTGGAAGTTTGTCTTGAAGTTGAGACGAAGCTAATGAAAGTTGTTTCTAGTTACAACAAGACGGAGAATTTGAAGCCGGTGGACCTGAAAGATTTCGACTTTTTGCTCCTAGGAACCTATGGATCGAACTTGGTGAAGGAGGTGAGGACAGACAGGAATGAATTTCTATTGGTGTTTTCAACTGGCCAAATGAGATATTGAAAAAATCCGAACCGTTTTTGCTAGGGAAAATTGTTTATAGAGTTTCCGGAAAATTTTGAGAAAAAATATTCTCAAAAATCTTGCTGGTAGAATTTATAGGTTAGATTAGAATATAAGACTCGACAAAGAGTTTAAATCTCCCCTAGTGAAACGTAAATCAGTTCATTTTTCTTTAAACTGAGATTTTAGGTCGAAACTGACTTCAGCGAGTTCCATAGACCGATGCACTTCATCGAGTCGTTCCATCGACTTGGCCACCACTGGTTCAAATCTTTCCCTTACGTGTATCCCAAGGTTCAGTTCAAGGAGAAGGCTGTTGTCATGAGAAATCTCAATTATTAGGTTGGCCAGATTTTTTCAACGTTTTTAGGCAATATTTATTGGCTTTTCTCTGGGTAAAAAGCATCAACATGACTACCATTGATTTCTGTTTAGATTTCCTGCCTCTTCTGTTCAAAACGTAATAGGCCTCTATTTTTTGTCAAATGATAATTTTCTGAACCTTCGGACTCTTTTTGTACTTTCAGATTTTGAACAATTTTCAATTTTTCTAAAAATTCAAAAACCAGCCTCACTTATCGCCGTCATCTTAATAGCCTTACTTCCACGTGTTTCATTCCAATTTTCTTCAAAATCTGCACTTATCATTTTTATAATAGCACAATCACATTCTGAATACGATTAACACACAAAACACAATAAATATTTCAAGCACAAAAAAGAACACATAAAAAACGACAAATAAAAGACAGAAAAAAAAATGAATCGAAGTGTTTTGTAGAACAGCTCGAACTGTACACAAATAAGGCACGCTTCTCTGGTTGTGGCAAACGCCAAAAAACAAACGAACAATGGAAATAGGACACAAAAATGACAAAAAATGACAATAGAAATCTATGGGCCGGCGGAAACTTTGAAATTAAATCTGAACTGCGGACAATGACGAGTTGGGCTGCTCGACAATTGTGCCGCGGCTCAAATTTTTCGCAGAAACCACGAAAATAATGGGAATGTTGGTGCTATACAAGGATCACAGATATTGCCGGTGCTGACGAAAAAATTCAAGTAGTAAGGAAAATAATAAAAAAGTGCCACTCTTTGGTGGTCACGTATCACAGATATTGCTGACGCTCAAGAACACAAAAAACAACACAATCAATAGAATCTATAACGAAAAAAGAAAAACCACTATGGATAAGTGGTCTTTGATATGACGTAAACGAATAGGCATTGGGTGATTTTTTTTTTCTGGTTTTTGAAGTTTTTGTAGAAATAGAAGTCTGTAGATGAAACGATTAAGAACCCGCGTTGAGAATCGAAATGGCAGGGGCGCTGGTGGTAGAATCCTCTGAAAATTGGAGTTTCGATTAAAAAAGTCTAAAAAAGTTTGGAGGTTCTTTTTACATCTATTTATTTTCATATTTCACTCGTTATTGGATGAATTGAACGGTATTTCGATGGAGCATACTTGATCTAATATTTAGTTCCATGATCCTTTTTTCTCTTTGCGTTGAAAAAATTTTCAGAAAGGAATACTCGAGTCAGTTTTGTTTTAAGGAAGTAGATTTAGCCCCTTTTAATGTTTTCGACCTAGAATGAAGGCCTCTCTTCTCTTTTTTCTCTCAAGAAGTTTTCCACAAGGTGAGAACCAGGAAGAAAGAATCGAAATTATCATTGGCCGTGGAGGCAATTTGTCGGTAATCTGACAGGACCGAACGGCGGCCGACCGAGGTCACCGTCCTATTTGTCGACCCTCCTTAACCCATTACACAAAGAAAGAGAGCACACAACATACCTCCGCACTTGTCAACCATATTGGGACACTCAGAAAGGCCCTATCGGATGGACATCATCGGCGTCTGCCTTTGAACCACGAGTAGGTCTTCTTCAGATGAAGTTCTTCTGTCGCCGTGTCTTTGGTAGGTCTTCTGATGAGCTTGTGTGTCCCCTCGGACGTCGGGCATCGTCTCCGGGGACCTTTGAAGCCGCTTACCAAGTGATTCTGTAAATTGAGAATGTTGGAAGTTGGGAAACGTTGTGGAGAGAAATCACAAAGGATCGGAAAAAAGCGACAATTTTCATACAAAAAGTGGGCTTTTGAATATTCCATAGAACTTTTGGTTTTTTGCCGTTAAGATGGAGAGAAAACTCTTTTCTCCAAGAGAAAATCATGATTCACAACTCTGGTATGAGTAAGAACTATCTTGTTAAAAAATTTTCTTTTCATTTTACAAAAGATAGCTTGAGAACTCTCATCAGCTTTTGCTCAAACTACTTGCAGTAGCGCACATCTTTTTAGCAAGACAAAAAAGGAAAAGCCGAGCCGTTGGCAACCAACGGAAGAGGCAATAATACCGTGGCGGCAAACGGTGCGGGAAAACAATGAGAGAAAGGCGCCGACGTGGCCGTCGAGTCACGTCTGTGCACACCTGGACGGCTAGCCGCACAGTCGGCTGGTCCTAACCAGGTGGACACGCCTCTTCCGCGGCTCTTTTCAGAGTTACCAGCAGAAGTGTGGATTTTGTAGCTTTTAAAGTCCAATAGGGGCTTAGTTTCCGAAAAAAGGAATCTTCAGGAAGAAGATACTTGGACTCTATTTGGGTTTGAGAAATCGAAGGGCTCTCAAAAGTTCAGCTTGGAAATTTGTTCACTATGGTTCCTCTTATCAAGGTGAAGTATAATGTAGTGTTAAAAGTTCCAAGTATGGCTTCTTGATTGATTTTGGGCTATAGTTCTTTTCATAAAATTTCGGAAAGTTGCGTTGGAAAATTAGGCAGAAAACCTTTGTTTTTTCTTTTTCAATTTGGTAGTATCCTCAAATTTATGAGAACACGTTTAAACAAATTTGTGCATCTTTCTAAAAAGTTACTAGAACTACAAATCAATTTGCAACTATTGAAATGAGATTTTGAAGGAAGAGATGAGCTGGATGAGGCGAAAATGTTGCAAGAAAAGAGGAGAGTTGTCCTTGGCGAGCACCACCTCACAACAGTCAACACTGACGTGACTGCAGGGCAACCTGTACGAAGGTGAAAAAGTGGGCGTGGCTTACCTCTCGGCGACTCCGCCTTCTTTTCGGTCCTTTTCCTGAAATTTACTTTTTTTGCAGGAAATCGGAGCTTTTTTTGCAATGTCAGAGAGGTTTCAGCTAAATAAGGAATTATTAAGTTTAAAAAGCAAAGTAAGTTAAAATGATATTGAAGACACAAAAAAATCACAAAAAAATATCTGAATTTCAAATTTTAAAAACTTTTTCTTGTTCTGAAATCCAAAAGAGAAATGAATGGATGGTACTTTTGAATTATTCTTGGAAATCTGAGTTTTTTTTTTCTTTGAGAACTTCTTTTGACCTATTTTTCAAACGACCTCTTAAGTTGTAAAATTAGCTGCAGTTCCAAAAACCGGTTTCTCAGTGACTCTTGAAGTTTGAGAGAAGTAATTTTCTTCTTCAATTTTTTGGAGAAGTACTTCTTATTATATTTTGTTAAAAAATTTACGTTTCACTTTGTGTTTTGAAGTCTCATAGATTCGAAAAAATATTAAAGTTTTCAATATTTGTATTAAAGACTTCCCCTCAAAATTGAAGCATAACTTCGCATTGAAAAAAACATTTTTTTTGATGGAACTTCAATTTTTTAAAGTAGGGAGACCTTTTACGTGGTTTTTACTCTGAAAAATCTCAATCCTCGAAATGTGTAAAAATGAATTTAATGCTAAGGTTCACACTTTCTTCAAGTTTTATTTTTTTTAATCTGGCAAAAAACAGGTTAAAACGAAGTGTCTGTGTTGTTCTTCTTTGCTGTTCCTTCCTTCTCCGACCAGTCATTTAGTTTCAAAGATCTCAACAGGCGCAAGGTGAAAGATCTATTTTATCCGTCTCGCAGAAGAACTTTGACAGTTTTGGACTAGTCAAACTTTTTCTATCGGAACTTTTTTTTCCCGGAGACTGGCACCGGTGGTCTCGAAGAGCAACTCGGCGGCAGCCAAGGTCGCCGCCTTATCGGCCGTGTTCTCGTTTCTTCTTTCCTTCTTCTTGGAGGAGTCTGAGGCCTCGCTGATTGGATCGATCCGACCAAATTGCGTCAACGATGATCTTATCTGACGTCGTTCGTCTTTCCTGTCGCCTTTTTTGGGAATTGATGGCCGCTTTATGTCTTGGATTTACTGCGATTGTTTTGGCCTTTCGGGTGTGGCGCTGGAATGAACTTGAAGAAAGGAAAAAAGTCGGATTTCAAGGTTTGGCGCTGATGGGTCCGAGTTTGAAGGACGACAAATTTGTGGGCAACTACATAAAAAAAATTGGTTTGTTTTTTACGTGTGAAAAAATTCTTCTCATCATGAGAGAGCCCATTACGAAGCATTGCAGACTGAGTTTTGAATTGAGCTTCTCAAAATAAAGTTCTCACGATCTTTAGTTTGAACTCGATTGATTTTCGTATTGAAAAAAAAAACGACAGTTTTCATTTTGAAATAAGTCAAGGTCGTCTCCAGAAGCTCTTGGGAGAACGATAAAGATTGGAGGTGCTAAAAACCATTTTCGGAAATTGTTCCGATCAAAAGAACTAGTTTTATTCACTTGCGGAAGAGATTGGAACACTCCCAACGGTGCATAAAACATTTTCCACCACTTGAACTCGATCCAGAGACAATGTATAGGTGTGACAGGTCGGCTGGCGGCTGACTCAGATCTCGCGCACAAAAATTCATAATGAGTGGCCAGGCACGGGCCGACACTCTTCTTCTTCTTTTCACGGCTCTTTTTTTTGGACGACCCGACAGTCAACTACAATGACGTGCGAATGGCTATTATGAAGGTGTCGGCGGTGAAAGAATTCTATGGAATAGGTTGGATACAGTACAGAAGGACTAATAAGTGACCAGACCTGTAATTTATGATAAGCTTCAGTCAAAGCGAAAAATATGGAATTAGTAGCTGGTTCTGAAAGTTTTGATAGTTTTGAACAGAGCCTTGTCTTTTTTGGAAGCAGTACTAAAAGCTCTCGACGAGTCTGCTTTTTCGGAAAGTTTCAAACAGTTTTGATAACTTAAAAATCTTTTTTCAAAGCGGTATTCCCAGCCAAACCACCAGCCAATGATAACCTGAGCCAATAAGCCGGAAAAATAGGCAATTTCAAGGTGAGCGTTTTGTTGTGCACGAGTGCCAACAATGGCCGTGACCGAAATTGTTTGCGGGTTTCCCAGGCGAGGCTGAATGGTAATGGTTAGGTGTGGCCGGCTCTTGGGAGCTCAGATTGGTTCTCAAGCGACAGATTATCGTAAAGTTCTTGTCCGTCCAAGGACATTCGTCCAAGAATTCACTTGAGGCCTTACAGGTTGCAGGAAAACCCATTTGAAGGAAAAAGAGTGTCCTCCTTCGAAAATGTTCAAAGTGTAACAATTTTCATCTTTTGTTCAGCAACCTCTGCCAAAAAAAAGTATGTTTGGCTAGGCGCTTCCGGATGGCATCAGTCAACATAACCTTGATCCGCCAGCAAATTGGATGTTTACCTAACCCAGCGGCACGC
Organism: Caenorhabditis auriculariae; assembly: GCA_904845305.1. Classification (NCBI taxonomy): domain Eukaryota; kingdom Metazoa; phylum Nematoda; class Chromadorea; order Rhabditida; family Rhabditidae; genus Caenorhabditis; species Caenorhabditis auriculariae. The sequence goes on from CAJGYM010000101.1 coordinate 163,198, forward strand.
CAAAAAGACTGTAAATGGCTTGACCGGCGATCTCGAGCGGACAATTAAACGTGTGCCGTAATGTGGGAATATGTGAATCCGCCTTAAATGCTGCAATAAACCGCCGTAGATCGCATCTCGCCCTTATGGGCAGGTATTTAGGACAGTCTTTGGAAACTGTTTTGAGAGATGTTGCTGATTTTTTCCGTAAGTCAGTTGGAAAGAAAGTTTTAGAACTCAGGAGAACGGAAAAAAAATATGGTTCTGATTTATCTTTCAGGGCGTACCTGTGTTATAAATTTTTAAATTCACGTGAAACTCAGTACCTATTTGCAGTATTGTCACTGGTCATTATTTTGAACCTACCGACGGATGAACTATGGCCGTCCCATTTGTCAAGAGAACACGAAAGGAATGATAGAAATCTGCGAGAAGGTGCCGCGAACGACGATTAGGTCGGCTGAAGAAAGTCGGCATGGCCCAGTTCTGCCAGGACTTCTCACACGGACGTCAGATCTCATCTGCGCGCCGTTTGATCGCATCTTGGCGTGGAAGTTCTTCCGATGGGTCGGAGGAAGTCGTCGGTTCCTTTGGGGAAGTCAAACAGTCGAATAGTTGGTCAAGAGGTGAAGAGGAGTGTGCAAGGAAATAGAAAATATTGACATTCTTATGAATAAAACCATTTTTTGAGCTCCTGAAAATAGGCGTCAAAAAGCTATTCTGAGCAGAACTATGATCTTAATTAAGATTGATACAAACTCGGATCAATTTTTTTGAAACAAAAACACGGAAAAAAATTTGGTCCTTAACACATGAAAAAATATTTAGAAGAAATAAACCAATGTGAATGACGGTTTCAAGTATCAGATGACAATTTATAGAAAAAAAGACTGAAAATAAACATTTATCGAAAAATGTGGAGAAAAACCATTAGAGCCAATGGATCGGATGACCCTGCCGCAAAGATTATAAACAGATTGAATTCTCCCAATAAACTAAAATAAACACTGGAATTGGCGTGAAGCAAAGTCATTTATAACAAATGGAGCCGAGCGATTCGTCCTACTCAAATGCAGAAGCCAAGAAACGGGCAAAAGAAGCTCGACCAAATTTAATCACTAAAAAGTGAGAATTTTTCTCAACGGTCTTACAGTCTCAGAAATTTTTAGTCAGAGTTTTTGATCAATAACTTTCACCGTAACCTTTTATTCGCAAAAGTGGATAAATTTGAATTTAAACATTAACTAATTCCTGTCTCCTGATTATAGTTACCGATTCCAGATCGAAGAGTAACTTGTAATCAAAAATAATATTCAGAAGTAAAAAGCCAAAGCCTAAATCTCAAAATTTGCAAAAAAAGCCCAAGTCGTCAACGGAACAGAGAGCAGTCTACTGGGTTCCTACGAGAACCTTTGCCGATCATTTTCCTGCCCTTTTCCCCATCAAACAGCGTGTCAATGTCAAACAGGATTTTTCGGTGAGTATGATCTCCAAGAAGGCAAGAAAAATTGAAAAAAGGGTTTTTATGAATAATCTGCCCCAGGTTATCTCGATTTTTGTTTCCTTCCGGCTACATACCTATTAAAGTGCATGCGGCTTTTTTGGCCTGAAAACTGCGTTATATTAAAGGCGCACGCACAGACAAAGGTCGCGCGCATCAAAGTGAAGGGTTCTGTAGCTCAGAGGAAACGAGAATCGTTTCAAGCTGGCGCGGAATGAGCTATATGAACGTCAAATCTTTCTGGAGAAACTATTTCTCTTAATTAAGTCGGCTTGTAATGTCATGCTTACACGTGGAGTGTCTCAAAGCGCCGCGGCCGCGTTGCGGTCAGGAGTTTGAGCCATTCCGCGTGCGACCATGATGTTTTTAGCTTGAAGGAAACCATTCAAGTTTTCATTTCTCAACGCATGAAAAATGATTTTTCGAATAATCAACAATTTCTGCGACCAAAAGAATGAATTGAAGCTTCGAAAAGATATTTTTCAGTACCACGCGGAGTCTCGACAACGATCTGTAGTGCCTCTGAAACGCGTGGAATCTTCTATGCATGAGTAATAAAGTTTATTTTATTTTCAAGATGAATCGGAACCTTTTTTGCAGTAAGCTGGGAATGGAGAAGAACTACACGATCAGTGTTTTTCCGTCTCAGTGGAGCACAAAGTTCCGCCAGTCTACATTTATAACTCTTACGTTTCTTTTAATGAGGCTCGAGAAAAAAAAATATGGAATAATCCAATTTGTGTTTTAGATGTCTAGGTTAGACCTTTTTGAAGAGAAGTTGTTCTATTTGAGAGGCACCCGTCATTTTCAGTTTTTTGACTCCGCAAGGCTCGACGCCAAATTGGGGTGATTTTTTATCCCAGTCAACACAAATAACAGGGAAAAGTTCGGAGAAGCATTTCACAAAGTATTGTGGAATACTCAGAAAGGTGCCAATAATTGAGATATCTGTAGACTTTCATAGAGAAATCGAACATTAAAAAAATATAATTCCAGTTTTTTTATTGATTATATTTGAATATTTGAGTTGATCAAAAAAAGTGTCCAAAAACGCTAGCTTTACTGGATGAATATATTAAAAAGTCTCAAACTCCGAAATTTCTTTTTTATTGGATATCAGACTCAAAAATCGAGAAAATTTGAAGTTTTTTTTTAAGAATTAGGAAAAATGTAAAAAGTTGAAAAGTCTTGATTTTTTAAACTGTTTTGTGGTCTAATTTCTGAAAATTTCCTAAGTTTCTAGAATTTTTAAAAAGATATAGTTTTTTTAATTGAGATTGAAGTTCTTGTCGTCTGAACCTTTCATTTTGAGTCAGACTTTCTTTCAATTTCAAAATCGAGGTTCACTTCATAGGCAGGGGAGAGATCTTTTCAAATCCACTTTTAGAGCAGTTATTTTGCTCTTTTTTTTACCTACTTTTTTCGAGCCTTTTTATTGAAATTTCAGGAATTAAAAGTTAAAAAGATCGAAAATTGTCTTTCTCATTGCCATTAAAAATTATCTTCGAAAGACTTCTTTTATTTTCTGTGTTCAAAATCTTGGTTCAGCATAACGATATGTCTGCGGAACGATTTCGCCCTCCGGTGTCGAAAACGAATTTCTTCCGGTGGGAAGTCTTTTCGTTCGCTAACCGACGGCTTCTCTCGTCAGTTGATGCCAACTTACCGGAGAAGTGTCATCCGACAAGAGGTTATTTTGACATTTTATCAATTTATCATCTGTTGGAGATGATATCGTCTGCCTAGAAAATTCAAACGGGTATCAAAACTTGAGAAGTGGTGCCATAAATTGATTTTGTTGATTTTCAAAAGGTATCAAGGCTCGAGAAAACTAAATTTTTTATGTAGAGTATTGGGCGATTTTCTGGGAAATCATGGTTTGAATTTGAGATCAAGTTTTAAATAATTTTCTTTTTCATGACTTTTTGTCAGTGCTCTTTTTCATTATTTTTTGTGGAAGTTGCTGTTGAAGCCATACTTTGATATATGTTTTTGCTAAACTTCGACTGAGCCATTCTTCTTCCCATTTTCTCAATTTTCGAAGAAAGATCCTGTTTCCACGACAATCTCAGAAACTTCGAAACGTTCCAGCGTCTGGCATCTCCAATGTATTTGCCACGGTTAGCTGAAAACGAAGCGGCCCTCGAATCGGTCATCAAAGAACGACTTTTGGCCCACGACTACGAACTTCAAAAAGACAAGCATAATAGCGCCTTGAGGGTGTCCATCTTCTTATTTCTCCTCTTCGAAAGCATCCTTTTCAGGTCGTCCGAAACTTCCTCAGAACGAACAGCGAATGGGTAGATGAGCGCCTTAAAATGGGACCACCGTTGAAAATTCCCGTCTCCAGGGCGAATCTTGGGTTTTTCTTTCATTTTTTTTCAGAGAAAAACGAGATTTTCTTTTGAAGGGAGTGGCTGAAGGAACGGAAACACAGATTGTTCAAGAGCGGTCTTCACGACATTTTCAACGAGTTCAACATGATGTCGCCGCATTTCGCCTATTCTGTCCATTTCTGCCGGGCCTTGCAGCCGTTCAAGTTTGTCGTCTGTGGCGATGGAGTCCTCCGGAGAGTCGGTTTCGAATATATATAGTAGTCTAATCAGGGCCGACTTAGTGACGAACACGCATCTGAATCCCAACAATAAATACGCTGTTTTCTCCGTCCAGTTCTCACGCCCTTAAAATATTGTCTTTAGATAGAAATAAATATGGAGCAAAGTTCTTTTTTCGAATTTTCAGAGAAAAAACTTTTTTTTTGTAACTTTAATACATGGTCAAGTTAGATTTTGTGGGTCCAAAGCAATGTTTTTTTATCTGATCGATCAAGAGGTCAGACAGAATAAAGCGGATTTTTTCAGAAAGACGGTAGTTCTACCTTTCCACTGACAGTGAGACCTTCTCGGTACCACAACCGGCCTGTTCTGGGGTTCGTGCAGAACAACGACGACCCTCAGATGGAGGAGCCACTTAAGGCGTCCATCATGCACAAAACAACTAGCGCGCCTTCTTTCGAGTCTATAAGTGGCTACTCTAGTGACAGCGCCGCTTCCACCGCTACTATGGTGAGATTTCAAATTAGAGACGACAATGGCTCGTTACTTTATGATGAATTTTATCTTGAAGATTTTCTTGGCAATTGCCTCTGAAGATAGGTAAGGCCAACTAATAAGAAGTTGAAAGTGATTTTTTTAGCCGTTCAAATCCAGATATTGTTTTTGAAGTCAGATCATATTTCCGCTGAGTTTCCCACACGAATAACCTCGAACTTTAGACTCCTGGCGACTGGAAACACAACTGGAAGTTGCAAGAACGACACATCGAGTACGAACATCGCTACATGAAGAATGGCTATCCAGTTCGAATTTTTTCTACAATTCCATTTCAACCTTTTTTCAAATTTAAAAATGAAAAGAAATTGTACATCTTCTGCAGAACATGAAAGAAACGAAAAAGCTGGCCGAAAAGGAATTCAATGCTCGGATCACTCGCGAAATTATTTCGAGAAGACTGGCTATGGAGTTTTTCCTCTCCTTTTTCCTCATATATCATATAAATTCCAGAAAAGCGAACAAGTTTTGTGGCGTCTTTGAAAAAAACTTCCTTCGATCGAAAAATGTGAACATTCAAATTGAAAAAACTTTAATAATTCTAAACTTTGAGGGCCAACTTTGGCGCCCTCGCGAGGGTCTGGAAAACTCGAGAAGGCGAATCAAATTCTTGTTGAGAAGGTTGAAAAAAAAACCAAGTCGTAAGGAAGCTTTGGTTACCGGCGAAATAATTATAACTTGAAATACTTTTTTTGCAGATAATGAGGAGACAAGTACGCCGCCTGAGAAACAGCTTTGCTCAGACCAAAAAGGATCTGAATTTGAGGAGGTTCGAAAAGAAAATGAAGACTTAAAAAAAGAAGTATATGCTGTTCTGTCTCACAAAGCATGACTCAAAGCGACGCGGTTTATTTTAAGCCTGAAAACTAATTGCGCGCGGCGCATTCTACAGTACAAGAGGGAAGTCGCTAGGGGTCGGGTGCATATTCGCCTAAATCGGAACTTTCTTTCATTTGTCAAACAGCAGACTTTCTTTTAACTTCCGAATATATTCTGTTCAGATTTTGAATGTCAAGTCGTCGCTCAAGCTCCGCCCATAATGGTGCAATAAACCAATCAGAGAGCGAGCCATCCACAGAGTGTTTTTGAATGACGTCATTGCACTTGACATTAAAAATCTGAACAGACTATAGCCGCGCTAGAAATTTGGAGCCATACCAATTGCTCTCAAATCTGGAATAGTAGAGTAAAAACGTTTTGGACTTTGAATTACGTATTTTCTTTCTTCAAAAAAATAAAGTTTTCAAAAACACTATTTTCAGAATGGGAATAACAAAGCAATGGAAAAGATGGACCGTGAAGCTTCCTCGAAAATGTCTTTCGAACATGGCTTTTTTGGTGATTCAATGAGAATTCTCCAGTTCTGAAAATTGTGTCTCGTCTTAAGATCAGCACTCGCGATAATTGGTGTTCTACCAGCGCGATGTCTGGCTCCAACACAATCAGGAGATGCGACAGACTAATCGTTGGTTTTTTTGTGATTCTTCGAATCTCTCTTCCTTGCAGACGACTTCAGAATCGGATCAAAGAAGGGCATCTCGGAAGTATATTCTGTGGCTGGTTATCTTCGCCATCACGGCCAACATCGGCGTTTTCGCCATCATCAGCGGCTCTTTGATGTCTTTGTGAAAAATATCAATAAATCGAATCAAGTTTTATCTTCGTAGGATTAGTTGCAGTTTTTGGTGACTTCATAGTAGATTTCCGATTTGAAGGTGTCTATCCGACGATTGATCGGCTGTTGGACATGGACGACCCACGTGTCCGAGTCGTTCATGCTCCTCGCCACGTTTTCCAGGTTTCCGTTGTCGATTTGCTTCAATTTCAAGGGTTAGTCTAGTGGGACTGAATTTTTAAAGATTGACGGTTTTGTCTAGAATTTTTATTCTTTAGGAATTTGGGTTGAAGATCAGAATATTTACTGCTTCCGTCTCCAATTTTTTTGAAGTCAAAAAAAACTTTAAATGAACTTTTGTTTTAATTGGAATAATAATAGAAAACCAAGAAATTTTTTTAATATGTAAGAGGTTCTTGTTCAATTCCCTTATGAGACTTTGAAAAACGGCATCATTTTTTCATTTTCAAAAATGTAGTTTTTTGCAGTTTTAAGAAAAATAACCTACCGAATAGCACTTGAGAACGGATAATGTATTGATGAATCCTCTCTGAAAATATTCAGTTTTCTCATTTTTTTTTTCTTTTTTTCTTTATGGTCTGTTGAAAAATCTTCTCTACAAACTTCATTGAATTAAATATTATTTTTCATAAAAAGTATCAAGGCGAAAAATTCATTTCATTTTTTTATTATTTTATTTTTTTCATGTTTTTTTCCTATCTTTGAAGTACCACTGCAAGTAAATTCGAACGGATTCGAACGGATTAACGGTTTTTAATTTTTCAAGAAAATAATCTTCATTTTCTCAATCAAACTTCATGAAAACCTGCTGTTTGAAGTCTCTCGTGTCTTTGACTTCATAGGAATCGACAAATGAGCGAACTGTTGAATTCCTTCCACTTTTCTGGAAGTTTGCATAGAAAATAACATGCAAGCCTTCTAAAATACTCACCTTCTGATTCACGTTGAAGTTTTTGAGCTCTGAACCATAGGATTTTTGGCCGTCGGAGGTTTTGGGATAGATTAGTTCCCACTGAAAAAATGATCCATTTTTCACATTTATTAATTCAAACTCACCGTGCTTCTGTAATCAGGAATCTCGATTTTCTGCGGTCGTCGAATAGGACTTTACCATGGTCTTGTCGTCTGGTGAGAGTTAAAAAAATAACTGAATTCTGAAAAAAAGAAATAATTTTCACAAATTTTTCAGAAGGAACCTTTCTGAAAAAAACGTAATTAATAAAAAAAGGCCTTTTGAAAGAAGCAGCATCTTTTCGAAAAGAAATTTCTCAAAGAGATGCTTCGACGGCAAAAGAAGGCGCTTACTCACCAACGTACAGCTTTTTTTCTTTCTTCTGTACAGAAAAAAAGAAAGAGAAAAAACTTCAGAAACATTTTTTTAAAAAAACTTAAAAAAACAAAAAAATGCAACAAAAAAAGAATTCTTCAAGTTTCCTCAAACTATTAACTTTGTACTGAAAAGTTATCCAACTTTCAAAAATATTCCCAATCCAAAACGACGACTTATTTACAGATATTTATTTTTCAATCTTTTTATCGGATAGTTCAGCTCACACCGACGGTTTGAGAGGTCATCTATTCCAGCGACGAACTGACGCTCTCGCTTACGACCACATCACGTTGAAAACACGCCATCCCGTCCGATCTGGCAAGTTAAGCAACGTTGAGAGCCGGTAGTACTTGGATCGGAGACGGCTTGGGAATTCGGCTTGCCGTAAGCTTTTTTTCATGTTTCTCCCTATTTCTAAGAATTTTTTGCAGTAAAAAAATTGAGAAATAGGACTTGGACTACTCCATATTTCTATATAGCATTATTTTCATTGCGTTTGTCCTTGTAGTTTTTAGTCGAAATAAACAAACAAAAACATTCATTCAACAAGGCGTTTTTTTCATATCATCACCATTGAATTGACGGTAGTAAAGCAGTTATGAGGGTAAACGAGATCTTTGAAAGCGTAGAAAAAACTCTACATACAGGGAACAATCGAAGAAACACTAAGAGTTCTTTGAAAAAGATCTAAAGAGTTGAAAAATCAAGTCAGCCCCAAATCGGTCCAAGTCGTTCCCATTCGTTGGCATGTCGCTTGACGCTTATTCGGCTGGCTCTGTTCTCGACAAACGGAATTGCTCGGGCCCCTGTTCGGTCCAGTCCCAACTCTTCCAGGTGCTTGTCCATGAATCTGCAAGTAAATGATGTTAGAAAAGTTGCGTTGAATTTTAGATTAAAAAAAGAACTACGTATCTAGAAATTTTTTCTTTTCAAACTTAAGGATCGCACTTTGCGGACTACCATTTAAAAAGATTTTTAAGAATGATTAGATTAGGAAAATTGAAATTTATTACCAACTTTGGGAAAAATCTGCCGAGATCAGAATTTTCGAAAAATTTCAATCTGAATCTGAACTGATTCAAACAGAACTTCTCGAGGCTATTCTTATCAGTTTTATTCAAAAAAGCTGAAAAATGCAATTTTGAACAAACCTTGAGAAAGTGTCAAAGTCGACGACTTCAAATGTGAAGCTGAGGAGTAGACAGGACGCGAGGACCAAGAAGAACAAGAATTGTTGAGCCATCTCTTATTTTATTTTTTGTTACCTGAAACTTGAACGTCATTTAGAGCTTCAGAAAACTGATGGAATTGGGTAAAAGACGACAAAGAGATGCGAAATGGCTGAGGCCGGAAATGGAGTCACGATGGGCCAAGATAACTACGATTTTTGAGCCGCAAAAAACGGCCGCGGTAATTGGGTCGGCTACAACTGAAAGTTGTTTTTTTTACGAAAAGTGCAGTTGTTTTTTTAAGAGGGTACAATATGCAGACAAAATAGGAAAAAGGTGAGAAAATATAAGATATGTCTAGCTTTTAGGTGTTTTTCGTTTCGAACTGACGCAGGGCCACCGAAATCGTGACATCGTCTTGCGCTAGAACACGAGTTTGAATTTTCATGTACCGTGTGAAAGTCTCGATGTTCGAGGAAATCTTGGAAGTAAATAGAAACCGTCATAATTCCGAAACCTTTTGGAGAGGGATCTGGTTAGAAAGCAGAAAATTCTCAGAAATCACTATTCATTTTCTTTCCATCATATCATCACCACTGATAGAGAGAGTTAGTAGAAGATGACTTTAAATTTGAAAAAATAGGTTTCCAAAAATGGGCTCACATTCAAGAGACCATTCCTATTATAGATTTTCCGATCTCTTTATTTCTTTTCAAATCTAAATAATGAAGACTTTTATCTTTTTTAGTTTAAAAAGAGGGCATAAAAATTGATAATAAGTAAAAATTATGATTAAAATTTCTAGTTGAAACCTCATTGTGAAGCTCAGGATTCTTTCAGCGCATAACAAAACGATCTGACCTTCAAGAAAAAGGTTAAACAAAAAGTTTTTGTTTGAAATCTTTCTTCCGCTTTAAAATACTTTCTTGTGATTTTTCAAAGGATTCTTTCATTTGTTTGAATGTTTGGCCAGACTTGAGCGGATGTTTGATAATTGCAAACAGAAAATGGAGGATGTTATTCTTAGCACTTTTCCAGGACTTCTTTTAGTTTTTGAAACTTGAATTTTAGTTCTTTCTTGTCTCAAAAGAGCAATTGATGAAAGTGAAAATTAATGTCAAAAAAAGACCTCGAAAAAATTATTTGATCTTTTCGAAGCTTTTCTCACACCAACATTAATGAGTCAAAGTATGAATTTTGTCTTGTTCATATGTTTAGAGTTTGGTTCAACTGGGAACTTGTTACTTAAGAGAAAACCCAATTAAAGAAAGCAGGATTTAAGAAAAAAAGATGAGACCCTTTTGGGAGACGGGGAAATGAGAATTGAGCCAAAAGGTTTTGCCTTCTTTTTTTTTCACAAAGTGTTAGAAATCCCACCCATCTTCCTGTATTTACTGTTTGTAAACGTCACTAGAACTTAATGGAAGCTTTTAAATTCTCCTACGCTTTTTCCTCACGTGCCCCAACACTTTTTCTTTTTGGTCCCTCGTCAATTTCCGGTATCTTCGAACGCCTCCAAGAGGTTGAAACATTCCTAAACATTCCAAAATGACATCGTCTAGCCTTCTCTTCATTAGTTTCGGAAATTGATTCAACTTTCTAAAATGAAGAAACTCTGAAGAAAAAGTTTGGGGAAAAAATTTAAAATATTTTATGTTGTAGAAAGTTGAAATGATTGTGAAAACTTTTTTGTACTGAAAAATCTATCCTCAATATGGAATTTTTACATAATCGAATGGTCTCAAATTCAAAAAATGAAGTTTGGTTCAGACCACGGTTGGTTCAAAACGAATCGTTGGTGTTTGAAGCTGCGCGAAATAGGAAACCCGACATTTTATAGCTCAGAACAAGTCAACAGCTAACAATGTAACACTATTAGGCTGACAAAACGGGTCATTTTGAAGTGCCGTTCAAATATATTTTCAGGTGAAGATCAAAGGAATCAGTTTGGAAAACCATTTGATCACTTTCTGGTTTTGATATCGAACCCCATAATTGAAAGAGAGAAAGCTTCAACATCTGGTAGCATCTGATTGCAAATAGAGCCAGAATCCAAAAAAAAAATTTGAACAATCTGAGAGCCAGATTAAAAAGGCGTCAGAAGTTTCCTTCAATCTCACACAGTTAATAGGGATTTATTCGAATTTAAAAACTGGGTTTTTCAATAAGACTGACAGTTTTTCATGGCACTAGCTTTGGATCTGAAAAGATGAATCTGTAAAAATATAGAAGCTCAAAGTGCGCGAAACTGTAGTTAAATAGACTCTAGTTTTGAATCATGCCAACTCATTTTTAAAAATCGGAAGAATAGAGCTACTGTTTTTGAGAAAATAACTCATTTCAAAAGTTTTTCAAAAAAACGGTTCAAAAAAAGTTTACAGAGCAGAAAGCAGGTTGACCGGAAGGAACGAGAGCGACGTCACCGACAGAAGATCGGTCGGCTGTTTCAAATGTTTCACCGGAAGCAATAACCTCGAAAACAAGGCAAAAAAACTTAACGATATACAAATAACGTAGCCCGGTTCGCGTGGAGTTTGTCCAAGGCCTGAGGGCTTGCGGGGGTGGCATTTTGCAGCTTTTCCTTCCATTTCTCGTCGGTAAACGCCAAATAACAAGTTGTTGATCAGGGAAAACGGGCTGAGGACAATGAAAAATGGTCCTATTTTTTTAATTGAAAGAAATTTCAGCTGAAAAAAACATGCGGAGGTCCATAAATTAAACAAAAAAAAATATTCATTTATGTTGATAGTTTTCTCAACAAGCTTCAGAAATTGAGTTAGATCAAAAAATTTTTCGATTATTGACTGTATCTGAACAGTTCCTCATTTTTTTTTCTTATTAGTTTCTGAGAAGCAGATTGAGTTCTTTTCTGAAAAGCCGCTGACCTTTCAAACAAACTCAATCTGCGCATAATCTACATTCAAAGCTAAAAAAAGGCCGCTTTTTTTCTTCAATGAACCAAAGTTTATTTTAAATAGAATAAGCGCTTTTTTTGCTCTGAAGAGAACTCTCCGAAGAAAAACGTTTTTTCGTGACTACGACACCCAATGAATGAATAAAATGGAAGAGGAAGCTCACGAGCTTTTTGAGCCCATCCGATCGTGAAATAAGAAAATTACTGTGAAAAAGAATAAATTAAAATTCCTTAACGATCGTATGACTTCTTGATTTTTTTTTTTGAAGGAGTCTGAACCAAGTTTCATTTTTAATTACCTCGAGAAACCACAGTACAGCACAAAGAGTGGCGCAAAAAAAAGAGGTGATAAAAGGAATCACCGATTTCAAAACTACCCTCACAAAATAATCTCAGAATGACCAGCATTCAACGATCAAGAAAAAAAAAGAAGATTTTCGTTGAAGAAGACGAATTTCGTCGAAAAAAAGAGGTGGAATCTGTGATTTGAACCTTCAGCCAGCGGTAATTGCTACTTGTAAATGTGGAGAGTGAAGGCGTTACGGAAGACATCACAGAATTCTCAACAACAATTTTCTGATCAATGCTTTTGATAAGGCCCATGATTACCCAAAACAGCTTCAAAGTAAGTGACGAGTGGGAAAGAATTTTCAGGAAAATCGTAGAAATGACGTCTTTCAGAAACATCAACATCTGTCGAACCTTCCTTATGAACTGCAAAAAAAACCATTCTGTGAACCCGCCCACAAATCTATTCCTGGAATTAGATTCAGCTATAAATAACCGTAGAGGCCCAAAAAAGAGCTGGGAAATCAAGAATTCTTTTGAATAAAGAACAAGAGTCGAGATATCTGCAGAGGTTCTCACAGATACAAATAATAAATCTGAGAAAATGCACCGGCGGCCGAACAAACTTTGGTCGAAAAAATTAGGAAAAGTTATGAAATCGGAGTTTTTCGAAAATATGCTTCGAGTAGTTTCGAAGTAAAAAGAATTACTTTGCAAAATTTCGAAATTCTTTCAACTCAATTGGTCGGGCCGAAAAGTTTCACAACAAAACTGACTTTTAAAAAGAGTGTTTCTGATGCACTTCAAATATATTTGGAAAAATTCAGGCCGAGGAAAAAATCAAAAAATTTTTGCGGTCACTGCTAGTAGGACGCCTAGACTATAGTTATATATAAAAGTTTTAGTTTTCAAGAAAGATCATGGAGTTCGTTTTAGAAAATATTGGCAACTCATACAAAGCGATTTTAGAAAAAGATAGGAAATTATGATAACTATACGACCTATATACCAGGTAGAATTTTGAAGATGATTCTTTTTTGGAAGCTTTTTGATTTGATCTAGCTTCAAGCTTCAGAAATCGGGCTTTTTGAAAGAAACCAAGAGGGAACAGTCTTGAATCGAAAAAAGCGTGGCAAAGAAAGATTTGAGCCGTTTTGTCATGAAAGAAACGGTGTGTCGGATGGAATGTAGTGCACACAAGATGAGTGATGTGGTAACCGGATACATGGGCCGCATTTTGTGCCCCAAAAATGTAGACGTTTCAAATTCGGACCCCGATTTCAAGTGCCTTTTTTTGAAATGGTGTCAAACGCCGTTCTTTGGTTTAATTGAGGTCTTGGCAAGATTCGAGCCCTTTTATGAAAAGAAACAAAAATTCGATAATAAATTTACATTTTTTTCTGTTTCAAGCCGTCTCATTTTCGGAAAAATTGATGAAAATCGAAAAGTCAATGGGGAAAAATGGATACGGCGCCATAAATTAAATTTTTTCAACTTCAATCGTTAAGAAAATACTTCTTTTTCGTCGAAAAAGTGTCATTAGAATATCGGTGCCTCACCATTTACAGAAGGATTTAACTAAATTCTTTCTGGAATTTCAATCCAGCCAGATCAAAGGTCCGAAAAAAAAACGCTTTCAAAACGATTATCCCGATTCTGGACGAAACTACTGTCAGACGCCGTTTCCAGATCAAAAATAAGAGATGTGACGAATTTGTTCAGACATTTTTTCTACGTTCTCCGCCCCCATTGGCCATGCTGAAAAAGACGGGAAATGCATTATTCGATTCTCAAAAATTGGATTAAAAGGGCTAAATTTTCACTGGGAGAAGCCTCTATCGCCTCGTGTCCAAGGACTATACAGATCCGCTATTTTTCTTTGCCGAAAAAAAAAAACTTACAAAGCGATTATAACGCTTGAGAAAAACCTGAAATTATAACAAAATCGTTGGACGAAAACAATGGAAATTGCAGTTTTTCGTGGCTCTTTTCTGGCTGTGAAAGCCCAAAAATACCACACGAATAATGTGGAAGCTTCTATTGTCAAAACAGAAATTTTAATGAAAGCCGTTTTGATGTATAATTTTAGGTTTGATCTTCCCTTTTTTCTTTTGAATGATAGCTTCCAGGCGTTTTTATCGGAATCTGAATGAAGCCTGATGAACTGGAATTAGAAAGACGAGTAAAAATAGAATATGTTGCCACAGAAGCTATGAATTTTTTTAGTGAAAAGAGAAGGATGTTACGAAAAAACGACCTATCCAAAGTAAGAGTAAAGACCGATTGAGCTCAGAAGAAATTTTCACTGGGGTATGAATGAAAAACTCAAAAACCAATTTTTTTTTTTTGGAAAAGCTCTTGCGTTGAGATCAAGTAAAAAGCTGAAAAAAGGTCTTACGGTGAAACCTATGTGAGAACCTTTTGTTTAGGTTATAAAGATAATTTGTTTATCGCGGAAAGACAAGAAAAAAATTTCAACATTATTTCCTTGAAAAAAATTTAAAAATGTCTTGTGTTAAAGCTAACGTGTACCTCGTCCAAAACTTCTCCTGTGGTTTTTTGAAGAATTATTCCTGCTTCTACAAAAAAAAATTCGAAAAAAACGCTATTTTTGTGTAATTTTGAGCAAAGTAAGGCTTTGGCGCCATCCCAGCCAGAAAATTTTCAAAAACTTCAACTTTACTTCGAAAGGAAATCAGAAATTAAAGCGGCAAACAACGCTTCTTCTTCTGATAAAAAATGATTGTCTTCGAAAACTGGTTCGATTTTTCGGTCCCCTCAACCTACACACAGTTCCAAGAATCCTGGAATTTGCTTGCAGCCAGAAGCGGCCGCGCCGAATTAACAAGTAATTGGAGCGCGGGAAACGAGGCACGGTGATAAGCGGCCAACAAGTGATACGCAACTGGTTGGGAGGCGAAAGTAGACGCGGGTTAGTGGGTCTCCTCGTATTTCATCGCTTTGAGACCCTTTGATGGCGATTTAAGCAGAAGCAACTGAGTTGTGGCTGACAGATGCGATCGGTTCAGACGGAGAAAGGTGTGAAATCGAGGAAAAGATTTAAAATCAACGAAACTATTTTAAAGAAAAAGGCTAGAAAAGTATTTTTTTAGGAAAATTGTTCTTCTCTTTATTTGAAATTAAAGCCTCTTTTTCAAAAAAACTTTGAAAGAAAAAAACGAAAAAAATCGTCTTTAGAAGCTTGGTTCGTAGAACGCATTCAAGATTCCTTTGTTTGCTTGTTTTTTTGGAGTCTAATTTAGCATTCAAAAGCCCTTTCATTTCAAAAAAAGAGGTTTTTTTGAAGCCTCGAAATAATAAAAAAATATGAGTGAAATTATTCTGAACGAAGAATAAAGAATGATATAATTCACGAGTAGTCATTTTGTGTTGTAAAAAAATTTAAAAAGAATTTTTCTGTGATTTTCGAATTTTTTTCATTCCGACGCCTCCTGAAAAAAAGGCCACAATCACTTCATTTCAAAAAAATTCAGAATATTTTCGAAAAAGTATTATTTTTCGAAAGTTTTGAAAATAATTTGCCGAAAAAAACGAGTTTCACGGAAAAATGCAAACAAAAATTAGTTTGAATAAAAAAATAACTAAAACTATTTTGAGACACCCAAAACAATAGTTCAGTTCCGAGAAGGTAGCTTATTTGAATGAATAACGGAACTTCTTAGCATCTCATGAGAAAAATGACGTTTTTTTAGAATTGCAACTTCTAAAGTGCAAAAAATAATCGAATCGAATAACTTAAAATAAGGAAGTCCGATGAGAAAAAAGGGCACCTGGAAATATTTCATGACTTTTATAGTGGAAAAGTTCAGAAAACTGAAATTAATTTAGCAAAATTCAGTGAGTTAACTTGTGTATGTACGTCAGTAAAGTTTCTGCAAAGGATATTAACTTTGAAAAAATGAGAATTTTGTCATAAAAGTTTCAAAAAACTTAACCCATAAACTAGAAATTCTCTTACTATAAGTTGATCTGAGATTTGTTAACAAGGTTCCAGAGCGTGAGGTTAAGTTTATATATACTAGATTGAATCAGCAAAAAAAGGAAATCAAATTCACGACGTAAAAATTATAGAGAAGTGCCAAGCGCGTGAAAAAAAAAGATGGAAAGAGGTAAAAGTTATAAAACTTTTTGTAAAAATGATTAATCTTTAAAAAGCAGTGTGACCGAGAATTCAAGTGGGAAATTGGTTGAAAAAGATTAAAAATATAAAAAGAAACAAAAAGAAAGAAAGAACAGGCGGAATGAAGTCGAAACTTTGTAAGCGTTACGGTAGCACTGAATTCTGTGCACACTCTGACGTAATCACTGTAACTATTATTTCTCAAATTCATTTACGGGAAAAAAATTCTTCATTTTTTTCATTTTACTTTTTGGGTTTTATATGGGAGTATTTTTTTATTCATTTTCTTAAAATTCCTTGCCACTCGTAATTAATATGTTTCGTATAGCTTTCTAATATTTCAACTACTTTACAAAAAAATAAATACCTACAGAGTTTCAAACTTTTTATACTGCATTTTTGGGCTTTGGGTAAACTAAACCTTTCTTATTGTTTTTCTTTTTTTTTCAAACACTAACGAGAGGATATTGATTGATTGACTTACTTGAAGCTTCTGTACAAACAAGTAGAGATATGATAATCACCTCAATCGGATGAACCCCGATCAATCATCGGACGACAGTAGGCGCTCTACAAGTTCCGCGTCGCGCGGCCCCCCTTACTCTCGACCGCCTATAAAAGCGACGGACCGACGACGTCTCCACACAGTCGTTGAATCGCCAGCGATGGAGTCGAGCGACTCTCGGACCAAGGCGTACAAGTTCGTCGCCTACGCGGCCGTCTCCTTCTCGGTGGTCGCCGTCCTTTCGGTCGTGCTCACTCTGCCCATGGTCTACAACTTTGTCAACCATGTTCGACTTCAGATGGACCACGAACTCTCCTTCTGCAAGGTTTTTCTTTCGCCATTCGTTTTTTACATACCTTTTTTATAAAACTCGAAGCAGTAGGTCCTACTCACAACCTCTTTTTTGATTTTTTGGGAATGAGTTGAGCTTGACTTCAAAGCTATTCGCTATCAGACCTCAACTGAGTTGGTTCAAGTAATGAGAAAGTTGAGAAAGATCGAAATACGCTCATATTATTCACTCCTAAAAACCCATGATTCCAATTTTAAATTCCAACTATTCTGTAGTTTGCCTATCGCCTAACGGAAGCCTTTTTAAGAATTTTTCGACCGAACCTTAGAAATCACATTTTTTTTTTCCAATCTTGCACTTGTGTCCAATACGACGATGTTTGAAACTTCAGAAAGTTGAAGCTCACACCGGAAGAGCGAATCATTCTCAATGATTCGTTAGTTAGTTGCGTAGGTGACATATGATTAAAGATCACTTTTTTTTCCTTCGTTCACATGGAAATGTTCACGGAAAGACTAGAAAACAAACCTGATTGATATATTCCAGGGCTCCGCAAAAGACATCTTCACCGAGGTGAACTTCATGAAGACGAACGCCGGTCCAGCTGCTCCACACAATCGCACGGCTCGTCAGTCTGGCTACGGAGGACCTGAAGTCAACGCCGGACCAAACCTTCAGTGCGAAGGCTGCTGTCTGCCCGGACCACCAGGACCGGCCGGAGCCCCAGGAAAGCCTGGAAAGCCAGGAAGACCGGGAGCGCCAGGAGCGCCAGGATCTCCAGGAAAGCCGCCTCAGGCGCCATGTGATCCAGCCACGCCACCACCATGCAAGCCTTGTCCTCAAGGACCACCCGGACCTCCAGGACCACCAGGAGCTCCAGGAGACCCAGGAGAGGCTGGAACCCCAGGACGCCCAGGAACCGACGCTTCTTCCGGACTTCCAGGACCTCGTGGACCAGCAGGACCACCCGGAGAGCCAGGACAGCCAGGACCTCAAGGAGACCCAGGAGTTCCAGCTCAGAGCGAGCCACTCACGCCAGGAGCTCCAGGAGACGTTGGAGACGCAGGTAACGTTTTTTTTGGGCCTACGTTGCTTCAAAATTGGCGACCATTCAGTTAAATTTGTTTCCAGTGCTTTTATTGAGAAAATATTGAACCAAACGAATGATTTTGCAGGACCGCCCGGACCACCAGGACCCCCTGGAGCGCCAGGAAACGACGGCCCGCCAGGACCAGAAGGACCAAAGGGAGCTCCAGGACCAGACGGCCCACCGGGAGTCAACGGACAGGCTGGACCACCAGGACCTCCAGGACCGGCCGGTACTGCCGGAGAGAAGGGAATCTGTCCCAAGTACTGCGCCCTCGACGGCGGCGTCTTCTTCGAAGATGGAACTCGGCGCTGATTCAGCGACCGTTTTCAACCTTTTGTTTTATTTCGGCGGTTGCTCGTGCAATTTCTCTTGTTTTCTTGATCTGCTCTTTTTCTTGCGAAAGAAAATAAAGCTTAATTTTCTAATCTTTTTTCTAAACTCAAAATCACTACAAGAAAAAGGCTTTATATATGGCAGTAGAAAATGTTCAGTGTATACAACTTTTTTTCAAACAAAAATTATTAACTAAACGCTCTAAAAACAAAGAAAGTGGAACAATAAGTGACAATATTCAATCAAGTTCGTTGAGGATTTCATTTTTTGTTAGTCAACTGTCATTTTTCATCGCAAACTGTAACAGATATTTGGAAGTAGAATGATGGCGATTAAGTTATTTTGATCGTTTTGATATGTGTCCGTTGATAAAAATGCTTAACAATGGATTGCGTTTGGAGTTATTCCTCGGCGAAGTCGTCGTCGAGGATTCCGGATCGAGAGCCGCCTCTCCGCATGTTGATGCCCGTCGTCGACATCTTATTTTGAGCAATTAATATTTGTAATCCTTGTTTTCGAAATCCATTAGAATGTTGAAAGATCGATTAGGGATTGCTTTTTCAAAAAATTTTAAACATCCAAGACCTTTAAAGCCGAGGTTTTCAGGAAGGGTCTACAAAAAACCTTATATGACTTGTGAGAAAACAAGACTTGATTTTTCTCAACTTCAAAACTTTTCGAAACAATATTCAAAAACCATATTTCCCTGTTTGAAATTTTCGAAGCGATTAAAATTAATCTATACTTTGCTGCCCTCGTGAAGGAAAACTTGATGATTCTCAGAAATTTTCAATTATACTTTTTTGGGAAGTCTCATTTTTCAAAAGGACTCATGTTTCTAAAAGCGAGAGCGCTCACCGAATGGGCCAGGCCGCGAGGACCGAAGACGGCGCTGCCGCTGCGGCCCTTCAGCCGCATCTTCTGGAGAGCGTTTTCGGCGGCGTCGGCACGTTCCTCGGCGTCTTCGAGGGCGTGCTGCAGCTGTCGGTACTTGGCGAGGTTGGCCGAGGCGAGGCCTTCCGCGTCGTCGACCTGCCTCTTGTAGGTCTTGATCTTCTGCTGCAGCTTCTCGATCAGATCGTACATCCTCTCAGTGGCCTTCTTGTCTTCGTCAACCTCAAGCAGATCCCATTCGTAGTTGCTCTGGTTTGTTTTGAAACCTGGAACTGCAGCTCTCGTGCTCGGCGATCTTTGTTGCGGAGGTTCTTGGCGGTTTCGGCATGTCTGCGAGATTCGCTGTCCAGCTCGGCTTCGAGCTCACGAATTCTGAAATCATGAATGCGATGTAAAATATTGAATTTTTTTTTGGAAGTCTACAAAAGTTGGATTGAAGAAAAGGATGAAAAATACTAGGAGGTTATATACCCTCAGGATGCAATTAGGAGGCTTCAAACAATTTTTCTCGGAAATGTGCGTTCTTTAAAAAGAGTTTTTCAGAAGCAGAAAAGAAATAGGAAAAGAAAACTTCTGATTTTATTTCCTGGTCTTGTTTTCTTTTTGTTTCTCATATCAGTCCGAAGTCAGAAGTAAAAACGGACCTGGTGTCAAGCTTAGCGATCTGTCGTTTGCCGCCCTTGACTCCGGCAGCCTCGGCTTCGTCGAGTCGTGCCTGGAGGTCCTTGAGCTGGCTCTCGTAGGCGCGTTTGCTGCGGTCGAGGTTCTGGGCGTGTTCTTGCTCGGCGCGGAGCTCGTCGGAGAGTCGCGTCGCGTCCATCGTCGCCTTCTTGGCGCGGTCGTCGGCGCTCTTCATCTCGCTCATCGCTTCTTCGACCTCGCCGT
Source organism: Caenorhabditis auriculariae (assembly GCA_904845305.1). Taxonomy (NCBI): domain Eukaryota; kingdom Metazoa; phylum Nematoda; class Chromadorea; order Rhabditida; family Rhabditidae; genus Caenorhabditis; species Caenorhabditis auriculariae. The sequence continues at coordinate 183,265 of CAJGYM010000101.1, forward strand.
GCAGCTGCTGAAACTCTTTCAGTTGATCGGGGCTGAGAAGAAATTGAATTTGAAGATTGAAAATGAGCGAAGGAGTGTGAGATTATTTTGAACGAAGGTCTTAAACGTGTTCATTCTACACAGCTTATTTTTAAGAGGGCTCAAAGTCTATAAATGGCATATTTCAACAATATGGGTGCAAAAATGAGAACATGGACTACCAGGTTACCTATTTTTAACATTTTTCAAAGTAATTCCGACCTGAAGTTCTCCCTCGAGCTTCCGCTTGTGGGCGAGAAGAGCGGCGTTGGTGTTGGCGTAGGAGTTGGCCGATTCCTTGTGTTCAACACATTCGAGTTCGGCTTGGCGACGGGATCGTTCAGCCTGAATTTCTCGAAAGCTCATTTTTGAGATATGTGAAAGTTACCTGTTCGTAGACGACGGCGAGGTCTTCCTTCTCCTGTTGCAGAACCTGAGATCGGCGCTCGGCCAAGCTCGCCTGGTCACGGGCCTCAGCGATGTTACGTTGTTCCTCGTCCACTTGAGCCTGAAACAATTGAGTTGAAAAAACAAATGATCAGATTCCCTCTCAAAATGCATACCAAAAATATCCACATCTTTTTCTTTTTTCAAAAAGCTTGTCCGAGAAAACAGGAAAAAATTCGAGAGCCAGATTTATGGTAAAAAAAAAAGTCTCATTTGTCACAAACTTTTCTCGAATTATGATTCTAGACGCGATATTTCAACAGCTGGAACGGCATGAAAATCTCTCTCCGCCAAAAAAAAAAACCCCTAAAAATAGACCTGAAGGTCGCGGACGTTGTCCTGGTAACGCTTGAGAGTCTTCTGGGCGTCGACGTTTGCCTTGTTGGAGTGGTCCAAGGCGATTTCGAGTTCCTGAACATTCTATTCGACATGGTCCTCTTTGAAGAACACCCACGTTGATGTCGGCCTCGAGCTTCTTCTTTAACCTGAGCAATTCGGCGCGGCCACGGCTTTCCGTCTCCAGGGACGCTTGCATGCTTTCCAGGGCGCGGGCGTGGTTTTTGCGAGTGTTTTCGAATTCTTCTTCCTGAGTTCAACTGGTGAACTTTTTGAGTATTTTTCACTGAAGCACCTTCTCCTGGAGTCGTTTCTCGATCTCAGACCGGATCTGGCTGACTTCAACTTGAGCCCTCATCACCTTAGCTTCCTCTCCTTCCAAAGCACCTTCGGCGTCGTCCAAGGCTTGCTACAATTTTCAAATAGGAATAAAACAGCTGTAAATGTGGGACCATGACATTTTTGAACTTAAAGAACTCTAAAAATTATGACGAGTGAATAAATTAGATGAAACTAAGATAAATAGCTAAATTTTGATCGAAAAATGGCCACAAGTTCTAATTCATTTCTGAGTACCTGAAGTTCTTCCTTCTCCAGTTCGAGTCTTCGGCGGATCTTCTGCAGGTCATGGACGGACTTTCCGCCTTCTCCCAGTTGATCCGTGATATCCTTGAGTTCTTGAGCGAGGGCTTTGTTCTCCCTGCGAACGCCTTCCACCTGAAGACCCTCTATTGAAAATCTTATAACTCAACTCATGAAAGTTTCCACCAAACTTCACTAAAACCATTTTTAGAAATTATTTCATAACCCAGGTTTTATTCGAAAATTTTTGGAAACTCAGAAAGCTTCACTACTTTTGAAAGAATTATGACTTTTATTCGCGGCTTCGATTATCTTTGAACAGTATTCGAAGGGTTCAGGTATCCTTTCTCACCTGTTCTCCAGCTTCTTCCAATTGATTCCGAAGTCGGAAGGTTTCTGTGGCGGCGGCGCGAGTTTCCCGTTGGCTCTGTTCGACTTCGGCCACCAGAGCCTCACATTTTCTCTTCCATTCATCGATAACCTAAAGATGTCGTTATAAAGAGAAAAGTTAATATAGTTGCACCTTATCGAAGCCCTTTTGTTTCTTCTCCAAAGAGCTGGCAATGGAATTGGCTCGGTCAGCATCAACCTATAATTTACAGCTGAAATAATTTTCCTGATCCCATTTTACCTGAGCATCTTCGAGCTCATGGGCAAGTCTTTGACGTGTCTTTTCCAAGGATCCAATCTTCTGGTTGGCATTTTCGAGCTGCTCTTGCATCTCTTGGACCTGAAGAAGAAGCTCATTTTCTCCGCCTAGTTGACTACATCTATTACTAAAACAAAAAAAATATTAATTGATTGATTGATAAAAAAAAAAACTCGGATACCTTGTGGGTGAGTTTGCGACGAGCCTCCTCGAGCTCCTCGGCCCGGTTGACGCCTTCGCCTTCGAAACGCGCCCGCCATTGCTGAGCCTCGGCGTTGGCCTTGCTGATGAGCCGCTGGAGCTCGGTCTTGGCGTCCTGCTCCTCCTCGAGTTGCTCGCGGAGCTGCTCACACTCCAAGGAGTAGTTGGCGGCCTGGGCGTGGAGCGACTGTCTTTCGCGCGACTCCTGCTCCAGCGACCTCTTCAGCTCGTCCATCTGGGCGTTCTGCTGCTGCTTGATGCGATTCAAGGCGGCCAGTTGCGATTCGGCGTCTTCCAGTTGACTGACACAATTTTTTTTATTATTTGCTTTGACTCCCGAGTTTGAGATCAATTTTTCTGGGCAATCTACTGAACCTCAGAAGAAGCAAAAATGAGAAAGGTGAAACAAAAATACTGAATTTTAGCTACTCAAATTTGAGCCTGAATTCATATTTCAATTCTTTTTTAAACCAACCGATTCAGGTCGTTGTTCTCCGAGGAAGTCTTGTTCTTAGCCATGATGAGTTCTTGGATCAGACGGGCTTGTTCGTCGCTCTTGAGGGTCATGTCGGTGAGCTGAGCCTCCAGCTGCTTCGACATACGCTCGCTGTTCTGAAAACAGTGACGTCTTCATCACTGATACACCTTTCGAGGCACCTGTCTTTGCTTGGCCTCGACGTCGGCAGCCTGCTGCAGTTCATCAATCTCGCGCTGTTGCTGCGCCTTCTCCTTCTCCAGCTTGGCTCTCATCTTCTGGATCATGTCGAGCTGATCGCTGAGTTCAGCGACGGCGTCGTTGTGCTTCTTGCGGAGGGCAGCCATCGCCGTCTCGGAGTTGATCGCCGAGTCTTCCAAGTCCCTTCTGAGTTTGGCCAGTTCGGCTTCGCGCTTCTTGTTCAGCTCCATCTGTGCCTGAGTGGCGCCTCCAGCCTCGTCCAATCGATCTCCCAACTCCTCCAACTCCAGCTGCATCTCATTGCGGGCCTTCTCCGCTTTGGAGCGGCTTTGTCTCTCGGATTCGAGTTCCTCCTCTAGTTCTTGGATCTTGGCGAGGAGCTCCTTGATCTGCCGCTGCAACTTGGCGACCAAAGACTGTTCGTCCTCCAGTCGCGCTTGCAGGGAGTGGAGTTCGGCGTCCTTCTTCTTGATCACCTGGTCTTGCTCATGTTTGTGACGGTTGAGCTCTTCGATGCTCTCCTGGGCCAACTTGAGTTCGCCCTCGATCTTGCGCTTCTGCTTTTCGACGTCCTGTCGGCCACGTTTCTCACGCTCCAACATGTCTTCGACCTCGTCGAGAGTTGATTCCAGCTTGGACTTGAGTTTGTTGAGATGATTGACCTTGTCTTCTTCGGCCTGGATGTCCTCGAGGAGCTTGCGGTTGACCTCTTCCTGGTGTTTCTTCTCCTTGTTCAGCTTGGAGATGACCTCGTCCTGCGAGGCGATCTCGTCTTGGAGACTGCGGATCTGGTGATCTTTGGCCTGTTTCTCGCTCTCCTGCTTCTTGATCGTCGTCTCCAGGTCTCCGACCGTCTTTTTCAACGACTCGTTGTCCTGCTCGACCTTTTTCTTCGCCTTGGTCAGCGCCGCGTTCTTGTCTTCCTGGTCGGCGAGTTGGTCGTTCAAATCGCTCATCTGGAAAATTCTCTCAATTTTGGGACCATTCTGCTCCGAACCTGCTTCTCAATATCAGCTTTCTGAGCGAGCAACTTGGCGGATCTCTCCTCGCCCTCGGCGTTAGAATCGCGCTCTTGTTCGAGCTGGATGAGCATAGCCTGCTTCTCAGCCTTCAAATAACTTTTTTAGATTATTGTTTCCCCTGAAATGACACCTGCAGACGGGCGTTTTCGGCTTCGGTGTCCTTTCTCTTGGCTTCTTCCTTCTTTTTCTCTTCCTCCAGGAGTTTGTATCTACAAGTAAAATGATTAAAATAGGTATTCAATTTTAAAACACAAATCTTAAGCTCAAAACTCTACTAAAAAACTATAATAAGTATTATTGGAAAATATCAAAGTTTATTTTAGAAGACACTAACGCTGGAATACCTACATTCACTGTGTATACTTTTAGATCTCGTTTTTTCAAGGTTGGAAAATCGACTGACTTCTTCTCGAGGGCTTCGAACTCTTCGTCCTTCTTGTTGCCCTTGATGAGCGGCTTGACGCGGCCGAAGAGTTTGAACCAGCTCCAGGTGCGGAGGGTGCACCAGGCGCGTACGTTTCTCTGCAGGATGAGCAGACCAACCCTGGAAACTGTCTTTTTCTCGGAATAAAGGGAAGGGGACGAACTTCTGGTCGAGCTTGCGTTTGTACTCGCACTGGGCGAGGTAATGACGGCAGGCGCATTGGAACTTGGTCATGATCTTGCCGAGAGCCTCGTCGCGAAGTTCTTCCAGGTGGGCCAGAACTCCGGCTTTGAAGAAAACCTGAAGTTCAGATTGAAAATAAGTTTTTCCAAAATTTCGACTAGGATCAGTTTCAACTTAGAGAATGGGTGAGGGAAGACGCAACAGATGGAAGAGCAAAAACGTGAGAAAATAATTAGAACCAGTTGAAACTCTTTATTGAATAAATTCACTATTGCTTTGCTTTTTGAACTTTGCATGTGAAGGTAAGGTCAAGGAATGAGTAAAATAATTCTTTCCCAATTTAAAAGCCATCTACACCAAAGGCAAAAAGGAACCTTTGTGAGACCGCACTGGAACTCCTCGGGCTTGAGGGAGCCGTCCTTGATCAGCTGGGCGGCGATCTTTTCTCCGGATTCCTTGTCGTCCTTTCCAGACTTGGCCGCGTCCGCCGCCAGGACCGCGTACCCAAAATTGGAAGAAACCAAGGGAAAGCAACAAAATTGGCAAGGTGAAGTGAACACTGGCGCATTCTCAACTAATCAGAAGCTTCGAGAAACTCAGAAGACGTGCAGATGACGTCACCTTGGTCATACCGAGGCGATGATCTTCGTTCCGCAAAGCGTTTCTCTTCACCAACTCCCCCATCATTTTTTCGCCCGCCTTTTTCGCATCCTTGATGGAAGCTTCTTCCGGCGTCAAGGGGCCGTACCTTTTCGAGAGTTGTTGCATATTTGATTCAAATAAAATGATTTTTAAAAAATTTGCTTTGATTCACTTAGAACTTCAGTCAGGTATCTACGGTGTTTGAGAAGGTCTTATTCTTTTTCTCACATCAGTATAAATCGCTACGAGCAGTAGATGACACCAATATCCATATTACTTTCCAATCTTTGAAAAAAGGTGACTGAAACGTATGATAAGCGGTAGTGCTATAGAAAATGAAAATAATTATCTCACGTCAATCATTTTTTATTATTTTTGCAGTTTTACAAATTTACTTTGCAAAAAACCTATTAAATCCATATTTCGAAAGGAATTTTTGAAAGAAATCCCTTTTGCCGCTCTTAAAAAATTGATCTAGATTGAAAAAAAACTCGATTCCGATTTCAAAAAAGGTTTCAAAGGTAATTTTTTTTTTTTGGATGCCTATACCACTGTCTCTGAGGTTACCTCTGCTTGAAGTCGTTGTAGGGCATTCTGTTGGGGAATCCCTTGCGGCAAATACGGATTCCTTCCAAGACACCGTTGCAGGTGAGTTGGTTCAGCACCAGACTGGCTTCGATCATGCCTGAAAAGGGAGATTTTTTCGAGGTTCGGGGAACGGTAGACGCACCAGACTTCTTCTGTTCGTTGGGGATGATACAACGGATGAAGTGAGGGTGGGTCTGATGCAACATGTGCATCAGGTTGTTCAGAGACTCGCGGTACATCATCGACACCGTCATGAACGACGCCGACTTGCCCTGAATCCACAAGTATTCTACTTGGCTTAGAAAAGTCATTTCAAATTCACTCACTAACAGGTTTCAGTGTGTTTCTACTATAAAAAGTCAAGTCAACGCTGATACTCTTCACTTGATTCCTTTTCCCATCGATAACCTTTTTCTTTCCGGCGCTCTTCTTGCCGTCCTTGGCCATGGCGGCGACGTCTTCCTGAGTGTTGTAGTCGGCCCAGATGTCGCACATCAGCTGGTTCGTCTTGTTGGCCTTGAGGACGGTGACGGCCGTGTCGTTCAGAGGGTCCTTGTTCTTCTCCAGCCACGCCTTCACGTTGTAGCGGACTGTTCCGGCGTAGTGGACAATGGCCAAATGGGCTTCCGCCTTCAGATTCTCGTTCTTTTGACGCCTTTTTTCTGGTCGACTACCTGCTTTCCCTTTGGCGGCTTGGGCTTCTGGAAGTTGGGATGTTTGCCCAAGTGCTGGTCGTTGAGCTTCGAAGCCAAGGTCATGTCCGTGGCCTTGGGAACGATGCATTCTTCGTCGAGCATCGAAACGATACCCAGGGGCTGTAAAGTTTCCATTCGAACAAGGAGAAAAAATTAAAGCAGAAAAACAGATCTTGATTATAAAACTCGGAAAAAACCTCATATTAGGTATTTTTTCGTAATTTTCAATTACAAGTCTGAAATGAATTAAAAACTTTCGTTCCACAAAAGCTTGTTATGACGTGAGAAACTTATAAAAGAAACAAAAAAAAATAATCTGTTAAGTGTTACTTGAGACCTCTTCCAAATTTTGTGTTTTCAAAGAGCTCAACTATATTCGAACGATCAAGAAAGAAAGTTAGTCTAACAAGTATGGATTTTAAAAGGTTCTTTCTCTTTTTTGGAACAAAAAGTGCTTCAAGATTTTTTTAATCCTACAAAAATAGGAGGAATCTGGTACCATACTTATCACAAAATAAAGCTACCAACTCCTAGAAGAAAAATTCAAAAACCATCAGGTAAATTGCCTTCATCACTTAGAACCCTACAACTTGACACCACGCAAAAGCTGGAAATTTCCAACAATTTGAACAAAATTCAAGCCTTTTCTACAGCTTTCAAACCTTCTCAATGAGCTCGATGCAGGCCTGAAGATCGAGACCGAAGTCGATGAACTCCCACTGGATGCCCTCCCGTTTGTATTCTTCCTGCTCCAGGACGAACATGTGGTGGTTGAAGAACTGTTGCAACTTCTCGTTGACGAAGTTGATCCACAACTGTTCGAAAGAGTTCAGCTGGAACCTCGGTATTTTTTTTTCTTTTTTTTTTGAGCTTCCATTTACGTCGAAGATTTCGAAACCGGCGATATCGAGGACGCCGATGAAGAAATCGCGCGACAAGTCCTGAGCGTCCAGAGTTTTGTTACATCTGAAGTTTTGAATTCTCTCCATTTTGTCTTCTGCTTAGTTAAAAAAGAACCTCTTGATGAGCCAGGTGAAGAGTCGGGCGAAGAGAGCCTTGGCCAGAGCGCCGATCGCCCAGTTGACCTGCAAAATTAAACTGAAAACGATAGAAAAATTAAAATTCAAAACATTTCAGAAAAGTTAGAAAAGTAAAGGTAATATTAAAAAAATCTTTTTAAATTGAAAAATTTATCCTTATAAATTGCTTTTTTTCTGCAGATAGCAAAACAGATGAATCACCAAGATTTTCCGTTTAGTTCAAAAATACGATCCAAGAAACAGAGAAATAGGAATATTACATAACGGTCAATTCGCGGATAATTAGAAATACTTCAATTCTCAAGAATTGCTACTTCAAATCCATCTTATTTCGCTAAAAACAACTTTGAAAAGTAAATAACGAGAAAAAAAAATTGAAGGCAAGCTCTTTAAAAAAAATCTCAAAACCTCGTGAAATTCAGAGAAAATGGTCTCGAAGCGAATACCTAAACACTGAAAAAAAATCAATGGAGAAAATTTCTACAAAACTATCTAAAAATACAGAACTTTTAAAAAGCCATATTAGAAACAAAGTCCAGGACACACATAAAATCCCTTTGAAAACGGACCTGCTCGAGGTTCTGTCCCTTGTTGACCCATTCGGTTCCGACTTTTACGCGGGGTTTCAACATGGCGTTGATGAACTTCTCCGTGTCGACGCCATAGAGTTTGCAGGCAAGTTCACCTTCTGAAGTTTTTCCTTTGAGTAAAAATAAAATGAATGGAAAAAGACCTTTGCCGTCTTCCAATTCGGCTTGTTCTTCACGGGGTCTCTGCTTGAACTTGAGCTCTCCCATGTGCATAATTCCTTCAAAAGCCCGATTATTAAATTTTTTTTTGTAAAAAGATTGCTCCAACGGCTATAACAACCACTGATTTTACGGACAAATCTCCTCAGTGGTTTTTGAAAAAAAAAAAGGACAACTTTTTTAACTAAACTTCAACTGAAATCGACTGATTTTTGTTTCATTCAAAAGTGTCTATATAAGTGGATACCGCTTCCTAGTCAGTAAAAACGATTTTCCTACCGGCAGTGATGGAGAAAAGCTCTTCCTTCTCCTTGGCCGTGAACTTCATGATGTCGAAAGCTTCCTAAACTTCTCTATAATCTCACAAAGACAAAAAAGGTCAACATCAGTGATGAGCATTTCTTCCTTGTCGTCGACGCCGTCGATCGTGACTTCAGCCTGGGCGACAAAGTGATAATCCTTGATCGGACGGTTCAGGAACAATTTTTCTGGAAAAAACTCATCTTTAGATTCCACAAAAACTGGCAAAAACCTTTTAATCCGGGAACTGCTCCGGAGTAAATTTGGTAGAAAATGTGGTAGCATCGTTCTCCGGGCGCTTGTTTGATCACACGAGATTTCTCCAAAAGATCTGAAAATTGAAAAAAATTGAATAAAAAAGAAAATTCTAAAGAAAAAAAAAACATACAATGCTCAATATCGGCACCGGCGACTTTTCCAGCGTGGTTGAAATGAATTCGGATGAACTTTCCGAAACGCGAAGAGTTGTTGTTTCTCACAGTCTTTGCGTTACCTTAAAAATAAATAATTTGACTGAAAAATTAAGAATAAAAAAAACTGTCGAGTTCAAAATTATTTCGGCGAAATAAAAATGATTTATAGAAATTACTCTTAACGCGATAAAAAAATTGGACGAAAAAAATGATTTTTTTGCTAGTCAGAGAAGATGTAAACTGTGTGTTCACACTTTCAGAACCACACAACCTACAGTTACTCATAAAAATTAATTTTGTGGTTTTTTTTCTATTTTCTTTCTCTTCTCTAATAATCAAATCTCCATGAACCCCTCGTCTATTCTGAAAATTGGCAAAGGACTCCGAGAGTCCTATCTTATCAATTCCCGAGGAAAAAGCTTGAAGATCCGGTCAAGCGCGCCGCTGAGAGCCGCCACTCTGGCTGGCCCTTCAGGCGTGTACGTTTTTGCGCTCAAAGGCTGGTTGCCACGAAAATGGGAGACTTTTACAATATTATAGATTCATAAAGAACAACTTCAAAATGATACCGAAAGCTTCCAAAACAGGGTTGGTCTGCACGATTTGGTCCTCCAATGAGACCTTGTTCTTGTCTTTCTTCTTCTGAGCGCTGAAAAAATAAATTGAGAGACAATGAGATTAGATTTTCCAGATACCCAGACTGTTGCGAGGCTCCAACCATGGCAAAGTAGGAGATGACTTTTTTCGTGTTTTCCGTTTTTCCGGCTCCGGATTCTCCGGTGATCAGCATCGACTGGTTCTCCCGGTCTGAACAATTTGGTATTCTCAGTGATACGAATAATTGCTGATACGATGAGAGAGAATTTCCTTTGTTATCGAATGGAAATGAAAAGTTCAATTTGAGGAAAATAAATGCAAATCTGGTAAAGTCAAACTATTGAGTTCTGATGTCTTGATTCTTTTGAAAATCCAAAAATTTTGGCTGACGAAACTTTTAAAGATATTTTTCGAATGTTAGACCAAAAGGATGGTAAGGCACGATCTTTTTAACCTATTCCAAAACGTTCAATCAAGTATTTCGAAGCAAGAGGCTTCCTTATTTTATGAAAATTCAAAAAATGATTGGACTTCTGGTTATGAGGTTTTTATATTGTCTTAAAGCAATTCAGTTCAAAATCAGTTCAGTTCAAAATCAGACCGTTGATCATGTTTCTGTAGGCCTCGTCGGACACGGCGAACAAGTGGGGCGGCATTTCGTTCCTTCGCTTGCCGAGGTACATCTGACAGACGGCTTCCGAGTAAATCGGCAGCCTTTTGTAGGGGTTGATCACCACGCAGAAAAGGCCCGAGTAGGTCTGAAAAGTCGGTTGGAATTGGAGCAGGACAAGGTTCTAACATAGATCATCATGGAATAGTAGCGTTGCCGCAAGTTGTGAAGGACGGAGGCGTCGTTGAGGAACGTCAAGTTGGCCATGTCCTCGGTCTTCTCGTACTTCGGAGGGTTCATCTGTTGAGCGTCGTCCTTTTTCAGCGACTTCTGAAAAAATGAAGTTTTAAAAAAGTAAAGTCTTATGACACAAAATTTGAGTAGTTGAATAATCTTCTCTCTTTTGTTCAGAACAAAAGGAAAAGATCTTATCGTGTACTTTTCAATTTTTCTTAAAACTCTTCTTTCAATTCGGGATTTCAACCTTTTTTCCAGACTTCCATGAAAATTTAAGGGTTCAAAAAAAAAAATGTTTCAACAGGATAATTCTAGCAATCAAGTGGTAAAAAAATGTTGAAATTTTTTTTGAATTTTTTTCCGTTTCGGGATAAAAAAAGCTAATGGAGCGATTACAACTGAAATCGACAGATTTAAAATTATTTTCATTATCTTGAAAGAAATTTTTTTCACATAACCCATTAGGCTAAAAATATAAATGTGGTACAAAAAAATATAAATTTGTACAATTTCATACCATTCAATCAGTTTTCTTCTCGAAAGAAAGAAAATTGAAGAAAGTCACTGCGAATAGACTTTGAAACTATTTTTTTTAGAAATGTATAGGAATTTTCTTCTGGATCTTTGCAAAGGATGCTACGAAAAAGTTCCTGGACCTCGGTGCCCTTGGACGTGACGACGGTGATGGTGTCGCCCTTGGTGGACTTGATCTCGGCGGCGATGAAGCCTTCCTCCGGGTCGACGATCCACACATTCTTCTTCGAGTCGAATTTTTTCGTCGTCGCAGCGAGCAACTGAAACTTTTCCTCTTTTCCGTTTCTGGTATTTATATCAATATCATTCCTCTGTTTCAACTTTCAATCTTCAAAAATCATGAAAAATTCAACTTCTGTTAATTGAAAAAAAAAGTATCAAAAAAAAAATGGAAGTTTTCATCTTCATCATCAGAAGTTATGATGATTTCTCCACCCAGTTTAATCAGAAAATAATTGTCGAATCAGATTGAATATACTCAAGAAGACCTCGTTTTAATAGAAAGAAAAGATAACCTGCTCCTGGGACTGGCGCAAGAACTGCCAGCCAGGATCCGACTCGTGAGACATTGTCGTCACGTCTGAAATTTTCCTTTTTTTTAATAATTTCTCACATAATTGAACATATTCTTCAAAATGATAGAAAAAAAATCAGCGTTGAAGAAGTGCCTAAAATTTTTAGAAAGTACTCAAGCAACACTTCACGTGATAGATTGAAAAGTTAAAAATTACAGTATCGAACAAGATTTTAGAGAAATCGACACCTCGTTTAGGGGATCAGTCTTGAAAAATTACAATTCCTCGATTAAAAAAGATGTTTCATTCGAATATTTTCAAAGAGCTTGAAAGTACATGTAATCAGTTTTGTAGTGAAATTGGAGTTAAAACTTCTTTCAGCCTTAAACGAAGATGAAAAATATTTCGATCATTGGATAAAGGATTCGGAAAACTTGAGGACAAAAACTTCATCTGGAATAAAAACATCAAGCAGAAAAGAGTCAAACTACATCATGGAATTTCGCCAGAGCACAAGTTGTTTCAAAAATCAAAGTTCTATGAAAAAAATACATGCGCAAATTCTTTTTTTGAAAAATATCCGTCTATAGCTGATTTTCAAGGACGAAGTTTTGAAACTAAATTTATAAAGTAAAAAAGGAAAAAAAAAGAAAGAATGAAAAATGATTTTAAAAAAACAGTTGTTAAAGTTTAGGCGAAAGAATGCCAAAGTGGATCAGAATTTCGAAAAATAAAAAGAAACCGAAAAATGAAGCAGATGATGAAATTGATTGCAGTCGAAATACAGTGAGTTTGAAATAAAATTATGAAATTGATGCAAAACAAAAACGAAACTTTCCTAAGTGTTCACGCATTAACAAGGTTATATACTTTTCTTGCTCAAAATCTTGTTTTCTTTTTCTGGTTCATAATTCGAAGACTGAACCAAAAAAAACTGAAAAGAAAAGCCGTTATCAGCTTTGAACATGATGATCATTAGGAAGCGCAATCGAAAGTAAAAAAAATTAATTGATATTCGTAGAGGTCTTAATTATCGTATGAAAGGGATCATGAAAACTTTTAAGGACGTTATGTCTTCAATGAAAATAGCAGGATGTTTCATATAGCCATTCTATGTATCTCTTGAACTCAAAACGATTCTAAAAAATTCAAAATGAGCTGCAACTTTATTTGAAGACTTTTTCCGAAATTAAAGTTCATCCTCGGTGACAGGGTTGAAAAAAAAAACACGAAGGATTGGAAAAAGCTTTTTATGTTGATAGCCCAAGCTCCCGACAATATCAAAATAAGACTTGCAACTTTGGACAAAGGCTTTATGATAGAGAAACATGAATAAATTAGATTAGAATGAGATGAAAGATGGAATCGAATCTATGAAAGATATTTGAAAACAAATTATTTAGGATAGAGCAAATTTTGGAAAGCATCCGATTCAAGTGCGACATACAGATAACGCTAAGTGATAGATCCCTGCAAAATTATTCAACTTCAAGTGGGTGAATGATGACTATTCGGAGAGTGTCAAAAAAACATATTAATAACTAGAATGAAACAAGAATAAAGCAGTTTTGTAGGAGTAAAGCAGGTAAGAAAGGTTGGAAGGAGGCCGAGCCGAGACGGATGGCTGGATGGATGTGGATGGGGGATTGTTTGCCCCACGGGTGCTCCATCCGCCGCCTCGGCTGCCTACAGTTTCAGGTCCGTCTTTCCTTCTTCCCAACAAACACACAGTGCCACACTTTTTGTAATGTTTCCTCGACATTGCGTGAATGAGTGGGTGGGCGCGCACTTTTGCAGGATTTTGAAGATTGCCGTGCCAATAGAGAGAAGCTGATGGTCATAATGGTCAAAGAATGAGAGAAATGGGATAGAAAATTGCAACTTTATTCAATTCAATTCCAGGAAAAATCTTATCGCGGATTTTAGAGATTGCCCCTTATCTTTCGCAAGGTCGCTGGTTCGAGTCCTACTGAGGATGACGAAACTTCTCATCCCTCACAAAGTCTCGGTTTTTGATCACAGAAACTCTGCTCTAGCAAGTTTTTCTATTCTTGGATCAGCTTTTAAAGTTTTTATTACGGTTTAACACAAGTTAATTCCACATTTTATGGCGAATTATAAACATGTAGTCTGAGTGTCAAGCCTTGAAGTTTCAACAAACGACCTTCCCCTGTTCTGCTGCGTGCGGTCGCGAAGCGTGTTTGCTTTTGGGAATCTCGGTCGCGTTTTCAATTAGTTATGATTACTGGTCGATAGACTGTTTTATTGGGAGGATGTGAAAGTCAAAAGACGTGAAATTCTAGTACTGGAATAAAAAAAATTGGAAGCGAGACCGAAATTCGCAAAGGCAGAGACGCTTCGCGACCGCACGCACCGGAACAGCGGAATGTCGTGCGGTGAAATTTCAAGCGTAGCACACAGATTATAGCAAAAGAAATCTTCCAACTCTTCAGGTAGGGACCGCAAGCCATTTCTTCCGAACGATTCAAAAAATATGTTTTTCACATTGTTCGATAGAGGAGACTGTCCATTTTCATAATCCGTTTGGTGTTTAAAAAAAGCTCCACTAAGAAAAAAAGTTATGGCCAAAAAACGAGCGCGCGCGGCGTACAACTGGAGGCAAAATCTCACGGTTTACCCGCTGCCGCACGCTTTCTTTTTAAATGTTTTTGCGCGTTTCTGGACCGTTTTTAAATCGGTTTTCTGTTCTGAGAGGTTGTCCGAACTGAGCCTCATGTTTTGGTATGAATCTTTTGTACAATCCTCATAAGAATTTTTTTGATAAAAATATCAAAAAAACTACCTAGAAAAAAAGGTTAAAGGGATTTTTTTCAGCTTATTTTTTTCTTTTTTTCTACTCATAAAAAAATTATTATCATTCGATTTGGAAAAAAAGAAAAAAATGAAAAAAATAATGTCATTTCGAAATAAAACAGGAAAAAGTGCCATTTGACTCCGAAAAAAACGGCTCCTGCGACATTTAAAAGGACGCATCGGTGTGTTTGACGCAAACACTGCTACGGACACTTGCACAAAATCTTCCAAAATTTCAAAAAAAATTGCCATTTTTTCGAGGTTTTCAAAGCCGTTATTTTTTTCGCGTCGATCGATTTTTTTCATAATTTTTTCATTGATAGAGTTTTGAACGCTTAATAACCTGATCAAAAATATAGACGCGATCCTATTCTCTCATGCGTCAACGAGGCAGACGAAAAAAGGAGGTTTTGGTAAAACTCAAATATAATTTAATTCGCTGTCCCAATAATTATTTTCATTCTGAATTTTTATTTTTGGACACACTGTTAGTTTTCAAATCAAATAAAAAGTATACCATGTCGCTGAAATTTTTTCGCATTTCAGCTTCAAAGTTTGGTGTCACTTTACAAGCTTTAATATTTTTTTCGCGTCGGTAGATTTTTATTTTCACTCAAAAAAATAAAGAAAGTGTTAATGTATAACATACTTAACATTTAGAAGCGTTCCTCACTTGGTTTTCTGAAACGCGACGATTTTGTGAAACTTGTCAGTTTTTTTCGTGTTAAATCTTACTTTTTTTCGCATATTTTTTTGAAAAAAACATAGTTTTTAAAAATATTCAGTCTTGTAGAGCGTTGTCGATTACATAGATTAACAGAAGCAGTTCATTTTTAAAGTGGGACTTTAGCTAGTATAAACGCCTCAAAACCGTTTTTGCAACAAAAAAATCGTCATTTTGGTGGCGTGAAGGGGCGGGGCTTTGCGCCCCCTATTTTCAGGTGTTACTGCTCAACTCGATTACTCCTCGATGACTTGGAGATTGAAAGCAGAAAAAAAATTGGAAGTCCTCTTCGCTGAAGAAATCCAAACAAAGATTAGAGGCTGAAAATTCCTTAACTCAGTTAAAAGCCAGTGTCTTGTAAACTTTGACCCTCAGAGACGTTCAGAGTACTCATTTACCACTTGAAAATGACGTCTTTTTCCTATTGTTTGTAAATCACCGTTTGCGCATTCGGAAAAAGCCGAAAATCGCGTGGGCTCAGGCAAAAATGATTAATTTCGAGTGCTTGACCTATTTTCTGAAAACGAAACTTAAACAAACGGACGGTAAACTGTACTGAGAAGTTGCGAGAGGAAAAAAAATGAAGTTTCATAACCTTTATCAGAAGACCTCCGTCTTCTTCAATTGGCCAAGGTCATTTTTGTGAAACAAAAAAGCATGGGGAAACCCTACATGTCAAGACAACAAAGATGAAGTAAGGAAGAGGTCCGAAGGGATTTCTGGAAGCGGCGGTGGTTAACAGTTGCTCCAAGGGACCCGAAAGGCAAATACAAGGCGATGATCAAACAAATCCGTGAGCGGCGATCGGCAACTTAGAGCTTTCATGTTACGACGCGTTGGCGCGGCTCTTGGAAGATGAGAGGGGGCGATTTCTGTCCATGAATCACATTCTTTAAAAAAATTCGTGTTGAAAGAAAGTGATTCTAATGGGTTTGAGAGGGTTTTGAAACTTGAAGAAAGCTTTTACAGAGATTCTGAAACAAAAGTAAAAGTTTTTGGCGTTTCGGATGCATCAAATATATTGAACTTGATAAAAAAAAATTACAGAGAAAAAAAAAATCGCAGTCGGGTTGGCTGAAGGTAAATTTTCAACCGCAACGCGTCCGCGACGCTTCAAGTCAATACTTTTTTAGTAGTAAGATCCTTTTTCAGCGTTCAGATCAAAAGCGCTTCTTGTTTCTAGCAAAATTAAAAAAAATAAATCATTTATTTGTTTTGTTCGAGTCATAGGTGAAATCTACTAGGCGGTGAACAAAAACTTTTGAAGCTATGAAGAACAACCGCCTTTTGGCAAACTAGAAGTCTAAACGTGTTGTTGATCAAGTTGAAAGCATGGTCTAACGGTTCTTCTGAACGAGGCCCGAAGATCGTGCTCATATTGGAAGTTTCAGAATGATAGCGACAACTTCGAGGGAAGATTTTACAAGGAACTAAAACAGTAAAGCTAACTTCCGACAGCCTAGCGTGCTTCTCGTTATCTCAGATTTCTTCAAACTCCTATCTCGGAAAATTCCTTTGGTGAAGCCAACTTTCTGAAAAGGACCTTGCCGTCAATCGTTATCACCGGCGGCACGAAACAACACAAAAGCCGATGTTGGAGTGGGCTCGAAATTAACCGAGCAAAGGCCTCGGCACGTCTTGTCGTTTCGCAAACATAACTCGACATGGATTTTTTCGGCGGCTCACACGAGGATTCGGCGCCTCGAGAGAAGCGCCTGTATGTGCTTGTGTACTTGAACTCGAGAGTTTTTTTTTAGAGTAATATCTGCTTGTGGGAGCTTTCGCAAGGTTTCGTTGTAGGTTACGTGAAGTCTTGAAGTCACGTGTAACGAGGGGTTCAGAGGTCAAGCATCGGGGTGCCGGGAGGCGAGAACAGGCTCGATTGTGAGAGAGTGGCTCACAAGGAAGGTAACTTCAATTTGTACTCTGGACTCTGGAATTTTATGAAACCTAATCCAGCTTCTGACGTATAGAACAAAGTTTCTAAGAATATCAATACCAGATTTCTAGTTTCCGAAAAATGACACCTCAACGTCGAAGAAAACTATCAAAACCTGTTCAAACGGGCTATTTTGGGCCTTTGAGCCCTCATTTCTCGAAAAATAGAAAAATATACAGGTTGAGACTTTCAGAAACTTGCTTAGTTTCCTAGAAAACACTTTCGAAAATTCCTTTAAAAAAAATCACCAAAAGCCGAATGGATCAGCCCCGTGTGTGAATTGAGCTCTTTTTCATCAAAAAAATAAAAAGTTTCACAAGTTGAAACTCTCTGGATTTTCATTTATTAAATCAATATGTACTATCATCAACTTTCAAGGAATTACAGAGTGAAGAAGTAAAATTAATTTTCTTTTCAGTTTGTGAGACAAAAAAAAAAGCTCGAGTCTGAGTAGGCGTTTGAATGGTAATAAACGGATCAGAGTGGAATTTTTTTTATTTCTAATGCGAGAGGAAAAAGCCGCTTCTTTAGAAAAAAAAAACCAAGAATAAATTTTTTTCCAATATTTTTCAAACTTTTTGTCATCAGCTTATTTAGGTTTAAAATGAATATCTACTCGTGTTACGTAATTTTTCGATACTAAAAATCAACTAACTTTTGACCGGTCAAATCAGGAATATTCGTCATCTGCATCATCGTCTGGAGCAAAGAAACGCTTCTGAAATTCAAGACGGATGAATATTCAAGTTTCCTTCCCAAACAATTTCCTGCATTTTTTGCTTCCAGAATGTTTCGAAAAGCTTTATTGAATGATCGTTCATATTAAAATGAAGTAAAACGTTACAAAAAAAAAACGGAGTTTTCCAGAAAGGGATCACTTGAAAAATGACCAAAGTAATTGTGGAAATCCCAAAGCGAGGCCGTTCGACTTCCTGATGCGTCTTTGGCACATCCATTTCTTCTTTTCCAAGTTTCTGGTTTCATTTTATCCACTTCTCTTCGAACTTGCTGAGTTTTTAAAGTGTACAGAATGAAAATAAATATTCCCTTTGAATTAAAAATGTTTTTTTACTAGATGAAACCACTCCTATAAAAAAAAATTCAGCTCATTTGAGTTAGTGCTTGAGCTTTACTTTAAGCAATTGACTTCATGATTTGCATTTTTCTCCAATCTTTTCTCATGACTCCCTTCTCAATGTTTCTTTTTCTAAAATAAAGCTTTTTTTTAAAAATTAATACGTTTCTTTTTTAGAAATCTGCGTTTTGTAAAAAAAAATGTACAAAATACCATCTCTCGTCTTTTTTTCTGGAATCACTGGTCGGATTTTTAGGCGTGAAGGTTTTTTTAAAAAAAGCTTAAAAAATCATAACATAGGTAAAACGGAAAAGTTCCTTTGAGGATCCTTAAAGGATGAGAGGGAGATAAAAAGCTTCCTCTAAAAGCTCCTAAAATGATGTAAAAAAGCTTTTGAGCACCTTTTTCATAGCCTCAGAGGATCCTTTTTGAATCCTCTCGAATCTTTTTAGTTGCTTTCCAGCATCCTTTTTGTCAGAGGATGTGAAAAAGATGCAAAAAAGAATTGAAATGATGTGAAAAAGATCTGCTGGGGACCCTTTCAAGGTCTTTTTTTGAGAAAAGCTTTTGAAGAGCTTTTCAGTTTTGCCCGAGTAAATAGGTTCACAAAATAGGTTCACAATATTGAATAAACTGCCCTTTTTTTGTGAATTTTTAAAATAATGGTAATATATCATAAAAATTATATTTTTCACTTGAACAACAAGACTTTTGAGGAAAATTTTATGTGTAATAAAGCCCAGAATACATTTTCCCCACGTTTTTTCCCCCAAATGTGACTCAGATATTTTGGGTACAAATTGTCACTCAAAAAACACAAGCCAACGTCATTATTGGCGACGTTTCCTCCCTCTTGGACACTTGCCAAGACGGAAATGAATGTTGCCATCCGATACGTGGTTTTCTTTCTCTTTGCAATGGAAAAAGGCGTTGGAAGTGCGTTTGACCCGAGTCAGATGCAAAATGGCGGGGAAAGCACAATGGACAAGGCTTCGGGGCATTCTATTTTGGGTCGGAAGAGCGTCAGTTTGAAGCTGATTGCCGGCTAGATTCCCTACAATTTTCCGCTTGGTGTGAACTATACTAAAAGAAGAAGGATCTTAAGAGTGTCCAGAATGAACAGGACTGCCGAAAAAAGATGAAGAAAATGAACAATATTTTCTAAAAAAAAATCAAGTTTATTTGATCATTCTGCTTAATGAGCTAGTATTTTCAATTATGCGTATATTCATAGAATGGAAAATATTTCAAGCTCAACTTTTCTTGGGAAGAAGTTTTTCAAGAACAAGCTAGATTGTTTTAAAAGAATGAGATATCGATTCTTATACTCGAACTTGAAAGTTTCGAGTTTTTCTCAGAAAAAAAAACAGCTGCATTGTGAAAAATCCCCTTTAAAAGCATTGAATGAGTAATAGAACAAAAACAAGAAAATAAAAAGCCTTAAAAATAAGTCAAACTTTCACCTGAAAAATTTCTGCTCAAACAAGTAATTCAAATCATGTTCTTCAAAACGATAAAGAAATAACGAAATTTTCAAAAATACGAAAAACTTGAGGTCACGGTTTTTCTTGTGTCTAAAGTTTCCTGTGTTTTGAAGCATAAGTTCGTTTAATCACTTGGTGCGCTGAGTTGAATTTTTGACTAGAAAGTACAAGCTGATTTCATTTTTTTGAGAGTTTAGAACTTTTTGCACTTCGTTTCTGTCACTCCCAGCCTTTTCTCTTGTTGAACCTGATTTTATTTTTTGCGCCTCTGATATTTCATTTAGCACTGGAGCTTATTTGAACAGTGGATTAAATGGCCCCCGAAGATATAGCCGTGGTTTGCAACGGCGGCAATATAGACGCGTGCACTGGTTACTACAAAGCCCAATGAACGTTGTGTCCAGCTGCTCCCTCCCCTTTCCGTTCTGTTGCCGCGATCTTTTCCTCATCTCTCTCAACATTAGACGTCCTGCTTGTCGCATATCTTATACATTAACTCATCTCAGTGATATATCATCCTCAACTTCGGAATCGAGAAAAATCAACCTATTTCTTGAATAAAAAAAACATACGTTTCAACCATTTTCGTTGTTCTGTCCTTCCAGCTGACTCGGAGGGAGGAATTCGTCAGCGAGCCACGTATAAATATCCTCTCTTCAAGCTGCAATCGATCCAGCATGGAAGACAATAGAGAATTATAAAGCGTTTTCCATTGAAGTTCGTTGAAGCGTTCGAGATAGAAGCATAGGACAGTTCAAGAAAATTTCGGTCTTTTTCAGCAAAAATTTCTGGGCTTTTTTTTTTGAGAAAGGACTGATTAAATAAAAATTGAAAATACAGTTTGAAAAATTGAAAAAAAGATAAGAAATAAAAAATTTTTCCCGCATGAGCTTTTGCGCGACAGTGTACTCACGTTAGACATATGATTTAACGCAAAAACGTTAGCGCGTCGAATTAATTTTATTTCAATTTTTTTGAGTTCTCCTTAATTTTTTTTAAATTCGATTGGAGAATGTTCATGATCGTTTTATTACAAGGTCAAAAAGTTCCGATATTTCCATAGTGGCACGTAAATTCCTGTTCGCCTCGGACGTTTTCGTCCTGCAATTTTGAATTTTGAAATATTTTCCACCTCAGGCGTGCAATTTTTCATTTCAATGATATTTTCGAAAAATTTTTTTTCGAAGAAGTGTCGTGTTAGAATGTGCGTTTTTTGCGTTTCAAATTTCACATCACATTGTGCGTTTTGGTGCTTTATGCAGACGAGCTGCCACGACTTTCGTTTTCGCGCCAAAATTGATAAGCCATTTTTTGGACTCCTTGGTCGTTGCTACTGGATTTTTGAAATTATTTCACTGAATTTCAGCAACTTCTGGAAAGCTTCATTGAGTCTTTTCCCCGTTTTCGAAATTGAGAAAATTGTCGAATTAAAAGTTTTTACTTTTTTCTTAGATTGTTTTAATTTTCCATTCAAATCAGCTTCTTTTTTGAATTCTCTCAATTCAATTTTTTCCCTCCCACTAAAAAGTTCGAACAAATCGTGACTTTAAATTGATCGGTCAATCTAAGCTCACATGGGCTTATAAATTTGTCTTGCAGTATTGTATCGTTTGTCAATAAAATTTTTTTACGTTTTTAAAATCAAAATAATTTTTGAGTAGTTCTAAGAAAACCGACATGAAACTGTCAGAATTTCGGTGCGAAAAGGTTCATTCAGTATTTATTTATCCTCGGTCTTCATTTTTTTCTTCAAGTGGTTAAACATCCCAGTCAGCTGCTGGTAGATGGACTGAGGATTTCAAAATAATTTTTCAGAAGTATACGAAGACGTTTCAATAAAGATATTAAAGAATTTCATTGCGCGGTTACTTAGTTTCAATCTTTGAAAGTTTTGGTTCATGTTAATTAAATTAAGTCACCGTGAGATTTCATTTTTATTCAATATTTAGGCCTTTTTCGAACTTATTCTCTACCCGAAATTTTGATTCCAAGTCAGAGGCACGGAGTGTTTGAGTTGTAGCACAGATTTGGCGGTGCTTGCCTTGTCCCAAATCTGGCGCCAATTTGAGTGTTTGACCTGGCGGACCCTCTAGGGCTCTTTCTCAATCAGTTGTTTGCGTGTGAACTTCTCGACCCTTCCTCCAAAACGGCCTTTTCGAGGAGATTTCTTTGCTTTGGCACAAAAACACACTGGGCTTTTCTTGGCTTCTTTTCAACTGTTTCTGCGCTCCAGATTATCATTTCTCTCTGTTCGGAAGCCCTTTTACAAAGTAGCAAACGATTAACACTTCTGAATGACTTAATTTTGTTTTTTCGTATGTTTTCATTGATTCGTTTCGTTCGACTATCATGAAAGCCCGTGTTTTTTTTTCTCAATATTTGACAAATTTTTGTAAGAGGAAGTCATTTTTTATCGCTGTTCAAAGCTCTTTTTTTCTTTCTTTTTGGTTTCTTCAGGGAGTTTGTCGTTCGAATTCATCAGAAGGAGTTTCTAAAAAGTTTTTTCTTTGTCTGTAATAAAATTATTCTAACTTTTAACAATGATGGCCGATAAAAATTTACACAATAATTTTTTTAAAATGTTTTTTGCTGCATATTTGAGCTTCCGCAGTCACTAAAAAGTTACTCTGGTTCTACATGTTCTCAGAAAAGCTTTCAGTTTATTTTCCATGCGCTGATTTCTTTGCGAAAATCTCTAATGACTCTTTGTACGCGTCTTCGTACATCCCATCGGTTCCGGAAAAAACAACCGGGCGGGCATTTGGCCAACTGACCTTCCCGCTCTTTTTATTTTCTTTCCGATGCGAAAAATATTGACAGCCGAGCAGGAGACACCAAAACTCAGTTTTTATGGTCTTTTCATCGATCTGAATTTTCTCAGCTTTTCCCAACTTTTGAACTAAAAATTAGTCGAGAAGTTCATAAATATGAAAGAATAGAAATTTCTTCTTCGTTCCTCGTTATGATCAAAAGTTATATGTGTCACACTTTAAAAAAAACTTGGCTTTTTATTTTGAAAGATCTGGGAGATTCCCCATGTTTGCACGTAACATATCATGTTTCTTCAGAAGCTGCAAAACATAAGTTCAAAAAAATGTTCCGATGATCACTTGGACCTTTTTTGATCGATAGTTTATGACCATATTTGTAATTTTTCCCGTGGAATTACGATATTTTAGGCGTATTATTCTTGCTACATATTTTCCTAAAAGAAATTTATTATCCTTGAAAGTTCGAACTCCTTTTTTCATCCTTCTTCTTCTTCTTCTTCTTCTTCTCACCTTTCGCTCCATCGGACCTCAATCCACCGCGTTAATCTTTCGTACCAATATTTGATTCAAAACTCAGACAGTCTGTTTTTTATTCACTGTTTTCAGCTTTATCTTTTTTTTCCTGATTGTAGGGGAAAAAATCTCGTTCCGGATTTCACGGTTTTTTTTTTCTTTGACAAAATCTGGACAACTCCTGTATTGCTTTCAGTTCTTCGTTCCAAATGTCTGAAAATTTTAAAATAAGAAAATAAAGTTTAAAATAATCTTGATCTCAGACATGTTGACTGCATCTAAAGCTCCAAATATGGAAACACTTTTTTTTTTCTAAAATCTCAACTTTTAAAAACTTTCCAACCAAAAAGAAACGTCATGAAAAGGGGCAAGAAAGCCTTTGAAAACTTCTTTTGAACTTTTTTCTCATGGAAATCTCCATATTTTCTTTGTAAGCAATCACAGGCTCACCCCACCTTCTGAACTCTAGTTGCGTATGATCGAAATACGAGTTATTCTTGTCTATCCTCAAAAAAAAAAGTTTAGACGACGATTTCACGACATTCCGTAGCGACTTCGATCGTCATAAAATTGTACAGATGACGAGTTTCCGTGCACTTTTTCTGGGAGTCCCACGCGCTCCAACCGGCGTCGAAATGCCAACTTTCCCACCGGGATCCGTTTCGCGTCATTGGTTCCTCGGTGAACTCTTTCTTGGAATTCCTCCCCCCAAATCAAAAGCTCTTCGATTTATTGCACTGAAACTAGCAAAATTCGACTCTTCCTTTGGAACAAAGCGTTTTTTATTCGCCAGGGCAACGGACGCGTCGTCGTTTGGAATGGATCCATTCGCCACTGAAATAATTGTTTTCTTCACAAAATGCCATTGTTTCTTGCATTTTTAAAGTTATTTTGTTTTCGTTCGATTGATCATTTGCCCACGCCAACCTTTTGATTGATTCATGGTTTTTTTTGCAGGTACTTTATGATTTGAATGCTTGTTTGAGCGGAAACATGGAAAATTCAGCGTTTTTGGAGAAAGAAAAATTGCTCCATTCTGATGAGCCGACGTCATCAAATGATCCCTCGGCCATTATTGGCGGAGATCTTCGGAGAGTCTCTTCGTCAAGATTTCAGGTGAGGATTCGGGCAGTTTTAACAATTCGTTCCTCTTTTTTTTGTTTGTATGATTATTTCTTTCACTTTCATTATATGCACTACAATTTCAAAACTTTTTTTCAAATAGCCCTTGATAGCGTTCGAAAAAATCCATTTCCACTAAGAATCTGCTCTCAAATTTCACCTACGTAACAAATATATAAACAAAAACTGAGAAGTTTCAAGCAAACAAAACAAATTTCGTTATTATTGAAGTTTTTGGCCTTTTCTTGCTTTTTTTCAACAAACATTCGTATTTTTTTGAATTTACAGCTTCTCAGAATTTTCAGCGAAATATAATACAACTCTCTAGAGATGTTTTTTTTTTGAAGGGAAGGCTTATTGTTTTGCCGGCGTCTTTTTCGCTGCCAACTTTCGAGTCTACCCTAGCAGAAAACTTCAAATATCCGTTTTATTCCCGTATTTTCATGGGAAATTATTCCAACCGTTCAAAAGAGAAGAATTTTTTGTTTTTGTTGCTATTTTTGGTTTTTGTCGTTTTACGTTTTATTTTGTTTCGACGCGTTCCATCGTTTTGCTTTTGCCAAAAGTTTGGACAAGGACATTTTTTGTTAGCTCCTTTTAAAACCGTTTTTCGAAAGTTTTACGTTTAAAAACCCGATCAGGACTACTTTTTTTAAATCTTAACACTTTTCAAATAAAAAAAGTTTCAAATTTATATTATAATTTTGAACCTTTTTTTTCTACTTTAATCTTAGCTTTCTGTACTTCATTTTTCTACTTTGTGGCCTTTTTAATATCTCAATAGTCAAAAAAATGAAGGTTTCTGGAAAATTCAAAAAAATAACTTTCGGAGATAATATCGACCGTCGCCTAAAATGGACTGTTCATGTACATTCAGTTTGCTTTTTCTGATCTTACTATTTGTTCAGTTTCCACACTAATAGCATTTTTTTCAAACTCGTTTCGGTTCGCCAAACTTTTATCGAGTTTTACCTGCTTATTCTGCTGTTTGAATTCTTCTATCCGCAGCTTCCCACAATATATATTTTTCTGATACATTTTTAATGACTGCTTTTTGTAGAACCGTTTTTTTCATTGCGACTATAGAAGTCCGAGCTCCAGATGATTGAGTATATCTAAAATTTCTCTCTCGACTTGAATTTAATTCCTACACGGGCAGACCATTTTTAAGGCTAAATCAAAGTCTTTACTACATTCTAACTTTACTTTGTCTTTATTACTTCCCTGAAGTTAAAATTAATTTTTTTAAACTTCATTCAAAAAATAAATATGTAAGTCAGCCCCTCCTTCCGGAATAATAGAGTTATTCAGTTGCCGATGTCATACGTGGGCCAACACACCTGGCGCACCCTCACAATCCATTTTAAAATACAATTTTCAAAATTTTTTTCAATTTCGATCATTTACAGACCGTTTGAAAAAAATTAGAAAAATTTTTTCCTATCAAGGAAAAAAATTGTTCTTATTTTTTTGCTTTACACCTAAATTTCCTGAAATTTTAAATGAAAAAAGGCGCTTTTTCCGATTTCAAGGCTTCAATCGTAGCTAAAGAAATAAAAGCGGTCAAGGTTTGGTCCATGTATTTCATGTTCCTTGATAACTTCTTCAAAGACTTGAATCTTCAGGTCTCGCGATTCCCAGAAGAAGAATCGAATCCGACGCCTTCTGTCCATTCAGAAGAGCCGCTGTCGAGGTGTAAGAGCAGCAGCGAGCCGCCGGTGTTCCTGTCCCATTCGGGCAGCGCTCCTGTTGTTCAGAGAAAAATGAGCGCCACCGGCAGATTTATGGCAAGTTTTCAAGTCTAGTTTTGAAGAAAACGCGTAAACCTAACTGATTTCGATGAGAAAGCGGCAAAAAAAAAATTTAAATCTTTGAAAAGTCTTGAATTTTTCAAGTTATCAGGTTTATAATGAGTTTAGGTTTGAATATCAAAACGATAAGGGGAGATTCTTTTGTTTTTTTGTTTTTCGTTTTTTTTTAACAAAAGAAGGATTTTAATTATTAGACCGACCAATGAATAGTTGAAGTCAGACATCATTCAATATTGAGAAATATGTGCTCCTCACTCAAAAAAAAGGTTCGTTATTAAGGAAAAAAAAAGAATATGGTAATTTTAAGAAATTTTAAAGAAAAAAAAACATAATTTTGAGAAAGAAATTTCTTAGAAAACGCTATGCTATCCTCCTTTGACAGAGTTTTTCCTCTCGAGCTTTTTCATCTTTATTGAAAAAAATATTCCGCCAATTCCTGCTTAGAAATCGAATATATACGTTTAGCAAGTACATTGTGAGAAATTTAATAGAAAATCTCGTGACACGGCGCTAGAATTCCTTCTTTCCCCCAAAAAAAAGCTTGCAGGTGGTCTCAGAAACGGCGAGCACGGCTTTGACGCAGAACAACTCGCAGACGGGTCTGGACGGCGAGCCGCGATTGGAAACGGCGCGAAGCGTCGACGTGACATCTTCAGAAGCCGTCGTGCCGACGACGGGCGTCGAACCTCCTCTCGCAGAGGCTCCAGAAGACCTCGAAGACAGCGTCACGGCTCCTTTGAACAGATCTCGCGGGGTTCGTATCGTCTGTGCTTTACAGAGACTTTGAAAAAAAAAACTTGTTTAGAGATCGGGAATTAATTTTTCAGTCATTGTATGGTAATGTTTATGGTAGATTTCAAAAAAAAAATTTATTTTTGGCGAATAATCATTCATTTTGTATTAATGGGTATGGTTGTTAGTAGATTTTGAAATTACCCTGCGAAAAGTGAACTTTTAAAAAGATAAGCGGCGTAAAAAACTATTATAGTTTGGTAAATTTCGAAGAGTTCTTTTTTTTTTGGAATTTAAGAATTCAGACTAGATATGTTTCAGTTTTCCCTGAAGACGAATGAAAGTTTCTTGTCAGAAATCAACTTTCATAAAAGAGCAAATATAAGTTTTCTTTTTGACAAAGCTGAAGGGGCATCATGGAGAAATAGTTAAGGTAAATATTTCCAGCCCTTTTGTTTTTCTTCATCTTCGAGAGCTACAAACTTCTGTGCACCTCCAAAATGATAGCTCGTTAGCCTTTCTGGGAAATTCTCAGTA
Source organism: Caenorhabditis auriculariae (assembly GCA_904845305.1). NCBI lineage: Eukaryota > Metazoa > Nematoda > Chromadorea > Rhabditida > Rhabditidae > Caenorhabditis > Caenorhabditis auriculariae. The sequence goes on from CAJGYM010000101.1 coordinate 210,245, forward strand.
TTTTTTGTGCTTTCAGTCCGTCTCCTAGTTAATTTCCGGCTGTTCTCCTTTAATCGAATCAAAAAGAGAGTAGAAAGAGTTCGAATTGAGTTACTTTTCCTTTCAAGAGTTCAAACTTCAGAGTTTTTTTTTACTTGAGTTTCACCTGCTCCGGCTGCAGAAAAAGCGTTTTCTAATCACATGATTCTCTTTTTTTCCTAATAAGAAAGCAGTTTTCTAATTTGTAGTAATTGTCACGAGCAATTATGATTTTGTGAGAGGCAGTAACTTTTTAAGTCTTATTTCGTAATTGTTCTCCAGAATTTTGCATTTCCTCACTGCATAAAAGATTAGCGTAACTTTCATGAAAAGTAGGAAAAAAAAATTTTATTAAGGGATAATCAAGATTTGGTTATAAGTTGCGACTTTAGCATGCTTTCCAGTTTTTGCTGTCAATTCATTTCCTCTATTTTTTGGTTTCTTTTTTTGGCTTGAAAAGCGCAAATGTTTCGCATCTGCTCTGTAAAAACCAGCCGGAGAGTTTTTTTTTAAATAGAAACGAGTCCTTATTTATTTTTATGAAATTGCTCTTTGATGTCGTTTCAATTTCTTCATACGGAAAAACTTTGATTTCGTTTTATGAGTTTTTCTTTGAATTTTTAGATAAGTGCAAGGGTATGAAGATTTTTTGAAGCCCTGCAATGAGCTTAGGAAGTTTTGAAAATCATTAAAAAGCTTTTCTATGCGATTCCTTCATCATATCTTGCATTTTTTCTCTTTCACCTACCTGAGCAACTTTTTTTTTCCAGTTTGTTCATTTCAGGTCCATTTCTCTGTTGGAGACCGCGAAGCCTTTGACGCATCGATGAATGGGCAAACCGCCAAACGGGAGTACTCTCAAGAAAATAATGCCACCCTCAACATGAAAAGTTGGAGGTCTGATTTATTCCATACTGAATTCGCGCGAACTTTTCACTTTAAAAAAAAGTAGAAAAAACTAAAGTATACAGAGCTTTTTTTGTGCTTCGCTTCAAGACCTGCACGTTTTTAAACCTTTGCTTTAAGGTCTTTAAGTTCCCACGCCTTAGTTTATATCAATTCAAACTATTCATATTCGAAAAATCCAGAAATATGCGGACGATCGAGCACCCGCCCATCATCGACTTCTACCGTAACTCGGTCGACACAGACGCAATCGTCGTGAGACCTTCGATGGCCCAACTCATTCACGGCGACTCGGCCATGATTCCCGAAGAGGAGATCAACTTTGATGATCTCGATGTTCGTTTGGAGTTTTAACAAAGTTAAAAAGAAATAATTTTTCTCTTTTCATTCTGGAGTTCAAGTAAATTTACCGACCGAATTTTTTTTCTAGCGTCCTTGTGCTTCTCGAGAGGAGAAATTCAAAAGGTTTAATTTATAAAAAAAGAAGAAAAATTTTTTTGATATTTAGAGCCTTTCCACTAAAAAAAAAATTCGAAAATTTCTTTTGATAAGTTTTTAGTAACAAATGGATAATGAGTCTATTTATGCAGCCCTAGCACTTCACCTCAAAAGTTTATATCGAAACAAACTTTAAAAAACACTCTAAATAGTTCCGGTACAAAATAATTTCAGATCAAAACGTAATTAACGTTTCAATGGAACTTTTTAGCCGAGTTCTTGTTTTTGATTATATTCATGTGTTTGTCTAGTGGAATGATATCATGAGGCCGACAATTTAGTTTGAAAACAGAAACACCTGCTTACTTACTCACGTAATTTTTTTTGGGAGAAGGACATAAAATGATATTACTTAAGTTTGGAGGAGAAAAATAGGCTTGGAAGTTTAAGCTCAAAAAAAGAAAAATAATTTTCAAAAATATTCGGCTTCAAGGAATTGAAAAGTTGTGTAAAGATCAGCTTCAAGGATCCCTGAGAAAATCGAATTCATATTTTTATCGAAATCATGCGAAGTTGACAGTTAATTTTTGGTTTCGTTTTTGAGATTTATTTTTAAAAGACGCTCTTAATTAGTTTGAAAAAAAAATTTGATTTAATTTTTTTTAATATTCGAAGTGAGTGACTTTCTATATCACTCGGATCACCGGAGATTACATTTTTGAACTGAAATTTGCTGTATTTTCGAAGTTTATTTTTCTACTTCTCAAAAACTCTACTTTTTAGCCATACGGTTTATCACACTGAATATATTTTTTCTGCTTTTTTTACTTGCAATTATATTAAACCGCTTCGATCCCTCCTCTAAAGTCACTGGAACCTTTTCCAGTTCCACAATCACGAGCTGGCCAACGTGCAGATAATCAAAGGAGTCATTGGCGACGGCGCAAGTGAAGATGAACGGAAAACGCCGCGAGTTGAGAAGTTTGCGCCCCCACAGCCGCAGGTAGTCATGATAATATTATTGATAATTTGTTGAATAATTTCTTCAGCAGGCACGGGTTAAGTTTGGATGGGTACAGGGCGTTTTCGTCCGGTGTATCTTGAACATTTTTTTGGCGTGATGCTCTATCTTCGGCTCAGTTGGGTCGCTGGACAGGCTGGAATCGGTTTTTTTTTTTGGACTTGTTCAATTAGAGAAAAAATTCTTTTTTTAATGAATAAATTGAAATTTAAATCATTAAGTTTTTGCCCACGAAACTTTAAAAAAAAGTCTGTAGGATAGTATATTTTCTGTTATTTTTCTCTTCTGAAGATATCACAGCACAATTTCCAGGAGCGTAGGGAGCATGGAGTTAAAAAATAAGCTTCAAATTTGGAGGGAATTTGTTAAAAAGCACTATATATAAATTTGGCCACCTATCGAAAAACTAGAAATCATACCTTTTCCAGGACTCGGGTGCATGATTGTCTTGTTGGCCTCGGTGGTCACCACCGTCACGGCCTTGTCGACTTGCGCCATTTGCACGAATGGTGACGTCAAAGGGGGCGGGGCCTACTTCTTGGTAATCATTCTCATCGTTCCAAATTGATCAGTTAACTACAGATCTCCCGATCTCTGGGACCTGAATTCGGCGGCTCAATAGGCATCATTTTCTCGGTGGCGAATGCTGTCGGAGCGGCGATGTACGTCGTCGGATTCGCAGAAACTGTCCGAGATGTCCTTCTGGAGTACGGCTTCACGATCATCGACGGCGCCGAGTGGGACGTCCGAATCATTGGCTTTGGTCCGTTTTTTTTTTTCAAACGGTTTTAGATTTTCTGAAAAGAAGAAGTCGTCAAAATCTTGACTCAACGGAAATTCAAACTCTCGGAATCTTGTCAATGATTTCTAGCGCTTTAATGAACATTGCAGTTTATGAAACAGTTTGAATTTTTTTAATTTAAAATTAGTTTCTCAATAATTTTCCATAAAAAGATTTTTTTAAAAAAATTCAAAAAAATCAGGTTTTTTTACGTTTTTCCGTGTTCCATGAAGCCGTTTTTGGGTTTTTTTGTAAAAAAATAAATCCCTTTATATAAATACTTTTTTTCGGCTTTTTTTTCTCTTCCCAATGAATATGACTTTGCTATTGAAAACTTTTTTACGATCAAAAATTTCTGATTCAAGTGTTGTTCTGCAAATCTCTTCCGTGCAACCCTGAACCGTAAGCTTAGACTTGATCAAAGCTGTTTTCACTTCATTTTTTGAACGACCCTCTTTAATTTTCAGCAACGGCCCTGGTGTTGATGGCGGTGGTGTTCATCGGGACGGAGTTCGAGTCAAAGATGCAGATGGGACTTCTCTGCATTCTGCTGCTTTCCATCGCCAACTACGTCGTCGGCTCTTTCCTGCCGCCCAACGAGATGATGATGCGACGAGGCGTCACCGGATACAGCTGTTGGTTCTCCCGTCTTCGCCCATCTCCAGTTTCCATGACGTCCTCTTTTTCAGGGAGTACCGCCACTGAGAACTTCTTCCCGGCTTTCCGCGACGGCGAGGACTTCTTCTCCGTCTTCGCCGTCTACTTCCCGGCGGCGACCGGAATCATGGCTGGCGCGAACATCAGTGGCGATTTGGCTGATCCACAGGTATCCGGTTCTTGTAGTCCAATCGAAGTATCTTTGATTGCTTATAGTGATCATGAAATTTGGAAAAGGTAGGAATATATCTGCTGTGTAGTTAGTTTAGAAAGGTCTTCTGAGAAGTTCAAAGTATACTGTGAAATACTTTGTCGTTACGTGAACTGTGCTCTTTATTCTCTAAATTCAGAAATAAGTTGAAAAAAATAGGGATAAAAATTAATTCAGCGGGCAATACCTATCGGAACCCTTCTTGCTATAGTGGTGACGACTATCGTTTACCTGGTAACCGTTTTGATGACTGGCAGCACCTGTGTTCGGTATTATTCTTGTCCTGAAACCGAGAAAAGATCGAAAATGTTCAGCGACGCCGACGGAGTCAGTTATCCTATCTTCAACCTGACTTCCTATGTGCCGCCGGATTGCGTGGACTCCGAAGAAGGATGCAAGTACGGTCTCATGAACTACTTCCAGGTCTTTTTGTTGTTTTCCTCATGAAAAGCCGGATTGTACAGGTAATGGAAATGGAATCACTCTGGGGACCACTTATCACGGCTGGCATTTTTGCGGCGACTTTAAGCTCCGCCCTCGCCAGTCTTGTCAGCGCGCCGAAAGTTTTTCAGGTGGGAGAGAAGTTCTGAAAGAGAAAAAGAAAGAAAAAACAAGGAAAAATATTCTTTCCATTTTTTATCTATTTTTGCCATTTTTCAGGCCGTATGCAAGGACCGACTCTTCCCGGGAACGTCTTACTTCGCCAAGGTCTATGGAAAGAACGAAGAGCCCAGGAGAGCCTACCTCCTGGGGTTTGTCATCGCCTTTTCGATGATTGCCATTGGTTGGGCAAGAAATAATGATCGGAATGATGTTCTTGGACAGGGGACCTGAACGCGATCGCCCCGATCATCTCCAACTTCTTCCTAGCCTCTTACACTCTCATCAACTACGCTTGCTTCGACCAGTCGTTCGCCGACTCGCCTGGTTCTTTTTCAATTGTTTTTCTCGCCGATGAAAGGCATTGCAGTGTCGTTCAAAAGTCTCACAGCTTAAAAAGAATAGGTGAAACTGGAAACCTTAAAATATCATTTTTTTTTTTTTCATGCAACAGATAATTTTCTGCTTGATTTGATTTTTGAAATGAGGCTGTTAATAAAATTTCAAATTTTGAGAATGAACTTTAACAAAACTTTTTGAAATATGGAGAAACCAAATTTAACTTAATCTCTTTTTTTTCTCATTTATACAACAAGAAAAATTATTTGATACTTATTGACTTTTTGAAAATTCTTCTTATCTCTTTAAATACTACCAATATTAGGAACGATCTATTTTTCCAGTTTTGAACTTGCTTGTTACGATTCCGAGGAAAAATTTGATAAATTTCGTTGCTACTTATAATCCAGCTGAATCCATTCATGTTGACATCGCCTTTTTTTCAGTTTTGACTTGAAACAGCCCATTTTTTCGGCTTCAAGAACTTGTAGGGATTTTCGAACCTCAGGTTTCCGCCCCGGATTCAAATACTACAACATGTGGGTCTCGCTGGCTGGGTCCATCCTCTGTATCGTCGTCATGTTCGTCATGAGCTGGTCCACGGCTCTGATCACGTTTTTCTGCTTCGGAGCTCTTTTCATGTACATCTTCCATAGGAAACCTGGTTTGAATTCTCCTGATAGAATTGCCAAGAAAGACCTGAGTTTCAGACGTCAATTGGGGCTCTTCCACACAGGCACATAGTTATAAGAACGCCCTATCTGGAATGATCAAGCTGTCCAACACCGAAGAGCACGTCAAGAATTATAGGTTTAATTGAGACGTTTTGATGAAGGAAGATAAGATCCTTTCAGGCCACAATTTCTGGTTCTGACTGGAAATCCGACCGCCCGATCTGCCTTGGTCGACTTTGCTTATAATATTTGTAAAGGAACCTCGATGATGGTCTGCGGATATGTAGTTCCGGTGTGTTTTTGTGTCAACAATCTTTTTTAATTAGAATAAGGAATTTAAGAATTTTTGGTACATCGATGAGTATTCTGGCCAATTTTCAGGAAACTCCTAACCAAAAAAGGAAAAGGACCTACCTTTTCAGCGCTTTTTTTTTGTCAAAACTTTCAAATTTCAATATTAATTCATTCTATGATTCTTTCATATTATTTGGCATCGTGTGAGTTTTCAGTACGAGCCGTCGGATCGGATATTCTCGCTTTGCCGTCGATTCGAACGTCAGTGCAACGAGTGGCTTCGGAAACGCCGAGTCAAGGCTTTTTATACTTCGGTGGCTTGTCCCAGTTTACGAGCCGGCACTAGAGGTTTATTGCAGGTGGACCTAAACCTGAAAAACGATTATTCCATGATTTTTCTTCCAGTTGAGCGGACTTGGAAAGCTGAGGCCGAACATTGTTTTGATGGGGTTCAAGTCGAATTGGTGTCGGACCGACGGAGAAGGGAATTCGCCCAGCGAGACGCAGTTGGCTGAGATCAACGATTACTTCGGGACCATACAGTTGCGACCTCGAGCATTTCGTAATCCTTAGGAACGCCAGAGTAGTCCCTGTAGGGAAACCCTTACAGACCCTTGAAGGTTCTACTCTAGGGACCTTTTTAGCTCCCCTTATAAGGGCTTCTATAGGGCAACTTCATAGGGAGCACTATTCCGTCTCCATAACGAGCTTTTTTTCCCTAACTGCTATAGGGAACACTCAAACTACACTAGTTATGGAAAAAAAAACCCTTACTTGAGCCTTTGAAGCTTCATAACTCAAAAATGATCTATTGGGAGATATTTTTCCTTGTCGGATCAGAAGAGACTTTAGGTTCTTCTCAGCCAAGCTACATTAAAGGTTCAACCTGAATATGAAATAAATTTTCCTATAAAGCACCATAATTGAAGCGATTACGGTCAAATAGCAGTTCCCATAAATTTCTAAATTTTCCAGAGACGCTTTCGACTGCAACATGGGCGTTTGCGTTCTGCGAAATTCGAGGAGCGGCTTGGACTTTAGCGAATTGATGCAACAACTCAATGTCGACACCAATAATCTGTTCCCGTCGGTCAATAGATCAGGAGGAGCGAGTTCTGGGTTGGAGATAAGAAGTAGATTCAGTTCTGACTCTAAAATCAACAGAAGTAGCACGTTCCGGTCGGTGAAGACCAACGAGGAGGACGGGAACAACAACGAGGAGCTGGAGAAGCTCAAGGAGGCCAAGGAGGGCGAAGAGAAAGATCATCAGGACGTCGAGGAAGACATGTGTTCGTGGCTCTTTTTAGTTTAAAAAAAATGAGGCGGAAAAATGGAGTTAACAAAGGCTTTGAAATAGGATAATGGAGCTGGAAAGGAAGAACATACATTTATTTAAAAAAATTACAACGTTTTTTTGAAAAATAAGGCCTCGAAATCGTTAGGTAAACATTTTTTTGGCGCTTTAGAAAAAAAGCTGACTTTGTTTTTTTGAGAAAAAAATAGAATTATGTGAAAAGTCAGAGGATTTCAGAAAAGAAAAAGCCCAAAAAACGTGAATTCTTCATAAAAAATTTTACGCGTGAGCTTTTTAGATGTGCGAATTAGGAAATAAGTTATTATCTGTAAATTTTTGTTTTTCCGAAGACGTGAGCTTGGTTATGAAGAAAGTTACAGCAACTTTCAAAATTGTGTAGAAGCTTTCTATTGGGAAAAGTTTCACGGTTCTCTGATTCTCAGCTTTTTGGTCCAAAAGTTTAACAAAGCTTTTGGGAATCGAAAAGAAATTTGTCATGCAGTTAACTTAGAGCCGTTCAAGATTTCAAAATCAATAAAAAAAAATTCGAAAAATGATGATTTCAAGTTCAAAGTCGTTCAATTATTTTTGAAACTTTTCCTCCAAATTTCCTTGTTTTCAGCCAACAAATCGCTGCTCGAAGCTTTCATGGGTCTCTATGACGACGACGATGACGTCACGAATGAGGAAGATGAACAGAAGGAAGAGGTTTTTTGAATTTATGCCAAAAAAGAAATATTTTTCGAACATTTTCAGTCTCCCGCCGAAAAAGACGTCGAGAAGAAAGCTGCCGACAACCGCAAAAATCACACTTTTTCACTACGTCGTAGAAAGTTAGTTTCTTCTGATGAATCCGTGATTTTCCATGGAATTTTTGAACTATTAATGTTCCCATGTCAGAATATTCAAGCGATATCGCGCCTCCGAAGAGTCTGAGTCAGTTTTTGTGTGATTATCTCGATGTTGTGATGGTGTAATTTTCCAATTTCTTTTCAATCTTTTCTCTAAATTTTATTCCAAACTATTCGTGATTGTTGAGCTTCTCCTGCTTTTCCAATAAGTCCAGTGGCTTTTCGAAGTTTTTTCAAGCTCTCAAAATTTGTATATGATTTGAGATTTTAGTTCCCGACGTGCGACAGTTGAACAGAAAGCCCTGATCGCATCAATGTCTCGATTTCAGAGAAAAGTTAAAAAGGTTGAAATAAAATAAAAACCATTCTTATATGAATTGCAATTTTAGGGAGTTATCGACGTGTGGTGGCTTTATGATGATGGCGGCTTGACTTTTGTTGATCCCGCATTTGTTGACAATTCCGAAAAAGTTATTTGGAGGTAAAATATATATTTTATTATGAAAATTTTCTAATTTTTTTATAGTTTAAAGACCTCTCTCGAATTTCCTAATAATTTTATAAGGTTTCATTCTAAAAAACAGCTGATTAAAACATTTCGAAAGTTCACGACTATTTTTTTCGGTCATAATTTTTTGCTTCAACTGCTTTATTTTTGGTTTTTTTTTTCGTGAAATAACCCTGTATGAAAGGTATGGAAGGTCCAAAACATAAAATATTCACAAATGATGATTTCTCAAAAGAGATAATTTCTGTAGGGAGCCCGTTTGCGAGTGTTCACCATCTCGATCAGCTCGAGGACGATGGAGCAGGAGCAGCGTGGAATGGCGGCTCTGCTCTCCAAGTTCCGCATCGACTTCAGCGATGTCGCCGTCATCGCGGACCTCGGTCGCAAGCCCAAACCAGAGACGTAGTTTCAACCCGAAATGACAGAAAGTGAAAGATTTTTCCAGCGTCTCCGAGTGGGAAACAGCCATCGCTCCTTTCGTTTGGACTAAGGACGAAGGAAACGGAGTTTGTCCGCCCGGCATGATCACTACGTTTGTTTTTTTTAATCAAAAAAGCAAAGTTTTGATTATAAGTCTATTGGGAATACAAGAAACATTGAGAGAAAAACTTTGAATTCTGTTTTCGAAGATTCTTTGGATCGAAATTTTCGAAATCGCAGATCATTTTTGAACTCCCTATACACCATATCAAAACATGGCGGATTTAATCTTCATCCTCGAAAAAGGGAAAAAATAAGAACTTTTAAAACTTTAGAATTTTTCAATGGAAAAGTAGGGATTTTATGATTTATAACGATTGTGAGAAGACTTTATCTGAACATTTTCGAGATAATCAGTTTATGATTCCAGAAGTGAACTCCTGGCGCAAAAAGAGAAAACGTGGCGACAATTACGAGCCTGCGAACTCCTGAAACATCACTCCAGCCAAGCTGATCTCATTGTGATGTGAGTTGAAAGAAAAAATCTGTGTGAAAAAATAGATATGAACTATCTGAATCTCGTTTTTTTGCACGCTAATGGGTCGTTCATCTAGAAAATAGTTATATTAGAACCCTGTCTCGAGTCGTCAGTGAATGCATTTTTGCTTTGTGGTTCTGATAAATGCGTATGTCAGAAAAAGTTGACAACTAGAAGGAATGAGGCAATTAGCGACATACATAACTGGGTTATAAAATATATTAAAGTTGAATTTTTCCCGCGACCCGGAACTCTATTTTGGCTTGTAAAAGTGTCCGCGCAAGTAGTTTTTTGTCAATTGCGCGAAAAAAGTAAGTGTCCTTTGGAATTCAGTCGGTTTGGTACCTATAAAAAGTTAATTCACGGTTTTTTTTAATGGAAAGCTGCGAAAAGGACACAAAAAATAATAGAGAAAGGATTGTTCTGCAGGACTTTACCGGTACCTCGGAAAGGATTGGTGAGTGCGGCGTTGTACCTTTCTTGGCTCGACATGATGACCCGCGGACTTCCGCCGACTTTGCTCGTCCGTGGAAATCAACAGTCCGTCCTCACCTTCTACTCTTAATCCTGTCGCCTTATCCCCCTTCACTTATTTTGTTATTACTAAATCTTCTTCTTTTAGTTCTGTTTAACTTTCTTTTTTTTCCCCGCCATCTAACCATATTTTGTTGTGTTACCCAAGGTGCCTTCATATTGAAAATTAACCTACGTGATCCATTTATCGGTTTCCTTTCATCTTTCAAATCTTCCTGAAGAGTTTAATGCTTTTTTTGAATTATTTTTTTTCTCGTTTCATTGAATTAATAATTTATTTAATTGTCTCAATAAAGTCGTTCTTTTTCTTGGTCGTTTTCATTGCCTTTTGTTGCTATGCCGAAACTATCTCATATAATCGGCCGATTCTCAATGTGAGAGATTCGAAGAAGTGAAAAAATCTTCGTTGAATCGGAAAAAAGCTCTTTTTGGTTTCAATACACCATTTTATCTAAAAGTATTCATTTAAAAAGGAATATAAAACGGCTATTGAGTGAATTCCACTAAAATAAACAGTTACAGTTGATTTCGCGAAACATTTATATTTTTTAAGATGCCAACATCACCTTTTGAATCGATTGTCATGACTTTGAATTTGAAAAAAAAATTATGTTTGTGAAAATTATTTAGCTTGCTCCGTTTTCCTTTGAAAGTTTTCGATTTTTTGAAAAATCGAAAATAAACGGAGAAATCATAAACGCCTCAAAATTCGACTTCGCCAAAAAGGTTTTTATAAAAGAAAAAGAAAGAAAAAAATATGCTATTAAATTTCAAATAAAGACCAGTTTTTACATAATTTCACTACCTTTTGGTTATTTCTACGTGTATACTGACAAAATGAGAAATTTGTAAGAAAAGTTTGTTATTTTTTAAATTTAGAGCTTAACGTGATGCATGGGAGGCAGAATGTGACACAATCACCACGGGAGAATTCTTATTTTTTGTTCTGAACACGGATTTTCTCAACGCCGGGCTCATGCTGAGGATCATGACCGGTGAGCTGAATTCTTCCCGTTTATAATTTTTTTTTTTCTTTTTTTTCCAACCTCACAATGAAGATGTCGATAAGGAGAAACTGTGCGGGAAAGATAAATCTTCGGAGTTTCGAATCAACTGCGCCGCTTTCAGACGCAAAAAACGCCTTAAACGATAGCTTGTGAGAGTTTTCAGAGAAAAATAATATATATAAACTGACTTGACAAATGCAAAGGAAGATCATGACGGCGCCTGTGACAAAAGCCACGACGCATAGATTCTTTTCGGTTCTTTTCAACCTCTGGGGCATGGAAATCATCCCGCAAATAGTTATAATCGTGGAAGAAACGATGATAATGAAGGTTAATGTGCAGAGGCCGAGCATAAAGGCCGAAAGACTGGCCTGGGATCGAATAATCAGTAAGGTTCTAGAAAAGGGAGGCAAAAACGGTCCCTTGTGAGCAAAAATTGAAGACACAACTCACCCAAGGTATGAAGCGAATATAGAGAACGAATAATCCTCCGAACTGATTATTTAGAAAAGTTGGAGATATCGCAGTGTTGAAAGTTAACAAAAGGGGCACAATAAAGACCACTCCAATGCAATACCAAAATACGTTCATCCAAAGCTGAAAAGAAAAATCTGGGAGATAGGAGCTTGAGAAGCACGAATTTTATGCGATTTTACAGAAGAAATCAGTAGAACCTTTTGATGAACAGTTGGAAGAATGACACAGGTCATACGATTTAGCGATAGAAACCATTGCATGGTGAATTTCGCAGCTCGGAGGTAAGCGCCGAGAAAATACGGAGCCGTGAACCAATATGAAAACGATGAAACGTCGTAGCCGAAGGCTGAAACCAGCGGACGGCACAGTGGGGTGATATAAACCATTGGTCGGAACAGAAAGAGCTCCAGAAGATGATAGGAAATGCTCTGGAATAGATAAAAACGGAGACCTCTTGAGAAAAAAGACGTACAATGGAGGCGTCGAAAGCAAGAAGCCTGAAGAAGGCGTTACTGCTGAAAGGGTTCCCATTGAGAGAGAACATGATGCTCCAAATAATCAGGAAGTTAGCTAGCAGCGTTGGAATCAAATAAGCTGCTTGGATAAAATATTTCAACAGTTCGACAAAAGTATCGTAAGAAGGATCGCAAGGGATATTGGGTGGACGGACTGTGTTCATATACAGAACTATTGAAGGGGCTTTTCTGTTCCTTTTTAAGGATACGAACGAAAAAGAAATGTTCAAAAAAGAGTGCAGTTTAGAAAGCAGGAAACGATTTTCATTCTCAGCTGTTGTTATTGGAAAGAAAAAGAAATGCCATTGAGCTTCGAAATCTAAAACCACCTTGCCGAAGAAAATGTTCTTTGTTTTGATCGCAATTCAAAAAACAAAGTTATGACTCAAGCGTCCAATTTCAAAAGTTTCATTGCAATTGGGTAACACGAGTAGTGAAACTTGGTTTCGCTGACTGAACTGTTACGGGCAATCCGGACTTTTTCTCGAACTTGATGATTTCTTTTCTTAATACTGAACTCATACACAGAATCATCACGGGTGAACTGAAAATACGATATTTTATCGATTAGCTGTGAAAAAATTTTGAGACCTGACGGTGAATATGTCGGTGACGATAAAGCTGATAGCGAATATATATTTCCTTGCAGCTGTTACTAGTGTATTTTGAAAGGCGAAAAAAGCCTGAAAAAAAAACTTTTAATTATTTATTTCATTGACTCATACCTGTACTGCACAAATAAGAATCAAGATTCCACCCGTAACAAAAGCAACAATACAAAGATTTCTTTCTGATGACTTCAGGCCGTTCGAACCATTTTTTAGGCCGAATAAGATCAATCCCGTGGATATTGTTATCACGAAAAACGTGATGCTACATAAAATCAGAGTGAAGTTTGATAAACTAGCCTAAATTGATGGTTTTTCTTGCTTTTTTTTTGAATTGAACGAAGTTCTGCTGATTTTTCATCAATGAAAAGTAAGTAAGTATTGGATTTGCGGGAAGGTCATACTATACTTTAATGGCCCTTTCTCACCAGAAAAGTAAAAAATAGTTTCTCACCCAAGACACAGCTCTAGTGTAGTTTATTGAAAGGCCACCAAACTGATTATTGATATATGTTTTCGAGATCGAAGTGTTCCAAGTCACTGCCAACGGGATCGCGAAAATCACTGCGATACAGAGCCAAAAATAGTTGTCCCAAATCTGTAATTTGCTTTTTTTCGGCTTTCTCTGCAACCCACCTTTTCGTGAAAAGTAGGTAGTACAACACAGGTCATCCGGTTCAACGAGATGAACCATTGAATGACGTATCTCGTAGTTTTTAGGTAATAATAAAGGAAGAATGCAGGCGTGAACCAGTAGGCATCTCTTTTGTATCCAAATGTGGCAACCATTGGCTCGCACAACGGAATAATGTAGATTAGTAGTCGGAAAAAGATTATATCGATCAAAGCGTCTGAAACGCTCTGAAAAATTCTCTCGGTTTCATAAAAGCACTGTTAAACTTACGACAATACAGTCGACCGCGAAAAACTGAAAGAATTTATTTTTCATGAAGTAAGCTCTTTTCTTCGTCGAGTATATTTTTCTTACAATCATAATGTTGATAATGAGTGTCGGGAATAGATAAAAGAATTGCACAAAAAATTTAATCATTTCGATTCCGGTAGAGTACGCAGGATCGCATGGTATTATAGTTGTTGTTTCCATACCAATGCTTCAAAAAAGTTGTGGATTGAACTTTTTTTAAGCATTTTATAAATATAAGGTTCGTTAAGTTCAAAAAAGAAAAATATATGATTTTCACCCGACAGAAAAAGTGTTTGCTCAAGTTTAAAGTTGATTTTCTCCTCTTGAAATTTATTGAATTTTTGGGCCACAGATATGTTCGAATTTCCTGCGATCTCTTAAACTTTTTACCCTGTTGAAATACTGCTGAGAGGTTAAAGCCCTTGGTTAGCTGGGTTTCCTTTTGACATTGAAAAATTGTTTTTAAACTGATAAAAATTAAATATTCTCGGATAAGGGCCAAAAAAGAGATCACAGAAAATAGAACAGAACGGAAACTCAAGAAAGAAGTGATAAAGTTTATGTGAAAGGGAGCACAGAGAGTTCGGAGCACAACATTTACTTATAATAATCACCCAGTCCACCTGCTTATCATCTACAAATTGCTCGACGGAATGACTGGTCTGGGGGGCTCTAGTTCGTTCCGTGTTCTCGCGTATCTAAATGTTAAAAAATGATAAAAAATTTTTTAGCGAAAGTTCCAGTTGAAAGAAGTGAGAATCGAGATAATTGAGGGAGTGAAAGAATACTCTAGAGATTCAAAGAAAGTCAGAAGACTAAAGGGGCAAAAAGAAAACTTCCCAATTAATTGATAGTTAGAAGCTTATTTCTTAACGTGATTCATTTGGCACCGAAGTTCGGTTAAGCTTGTCAATATAAAATTATCCTAGTATTGAATAAAACAATTTTTTAAATCAGGAATTGTTTTTGCAGAAGCTTGAAACAATGTCTGCATGGAAGATAAGTTAAGTTTTGATTGGCCTTTTTTTATCGGACAATTTTAAAAAGTTTTGCTTCTTTTATTTTTTTTCTCAATGTCCAGTTTAACTCAACTTTTAGAACAAAGAGTTTTCGCATCAAAACAATTTCACGACGCTTGTTCGCCAAATGCTAGAATCTTCAATTTGAAATTTATTAACATTTGAAAGAAGAAGTTTGGAGGTGGTTTTTGCTATTTCTTTCCCCAATGCGGCTGGAAGGGTTGGTGAGGTTCTTTAGTAGTAGTTGGAGGAGTGGCAGGAGGACGTGGCTGCGGCTGCGGCTGAGGTGGCTTCGGTTTCGGTCTGCGACGTCCACCTCCTATAGGCGTGAAAGCTGAGCTGGTGACCACGAAGAAGAGGAGGAGAAGGAGAAGTTGCAGCTTCATTTTTGTCGGAAACTGTTTTGAACTGTCTTTTATAGGGCGAGCTGAGCAAACTCCCATGACATCGTAGAGATGGATATTACTTTTTAATTTGTTTCTGGAAACACGAAATCGTACAGTCATAATGTGTAGTCCGCCTTTGCAGATTTAGAACAGAACGGACCCTTCTGAAATATTGTGTTGGCCGGATAGAATTGAGCGTTGGGTTTATCGATTTTCATTTCATTCGAATGCCAGGATTCGACAAGAACATTCATCTCCGTATATAAATTGGAAACAAATCGTAAATGCGCAGCAGAAATATTTTTTTAATCAATTTGATTTCATCATGCGGTTAAGTGAAATGAACGAAACGTTTATTTTGAACCGGCCAACCTAATAAGAGCTCCACACCAACTAGGGAATTGAGCGAACTATTTTTCGCTAATCTACTTGAAATTTTCGTAGGTACTGAACGGATAATATTATAGATGAATAATCAACTAGACTATGATTAACTTAAAAAGGTCATCTGCGAATCGTCATTGAGGAATTTGAGAACGGGCGAAAGAGACTTGAAAATCCTTTGATATACTGTTAAGCTGTCATTTCTTTTTCGCTAATTGTTTTTTTTTCACAAAAAACTCTACATCAAGAAAAAAGCATTTAAAAAAACTGTTTCGCAAAAAAAAGGCGGCTAAAAAGCATACTTTTCCAAGGAGTCTTCTCCATCCATGTATTAAACCACCATAATTCCAACTTAAAATGGAGGTCCTATCCTGATAACAGAGATAATCAGTGGAGTGGCACTAGTGAAGTCTCCGTCCTTGTGTGTGACGGCTATGGATTGTGAAGTCGTGGTTTATCACTACCATCATTTCTCAAGGGATTGAACTTGTGGCCCTGTGGACCGCAGACAGGCACACAACCTGTTGCGCTACGGCGTGCCGCTGCGTATTCCTTTCAACGCTGCATGTTTAATTATTCTGCTTTCAAAATTTATCAACAATTGAACAAAAACTTTTTTGATTTTCTATCCCCAGGGCGGTTGGTATGGTGTGTAAGTAGTTGTTCTAGCAGGTGGAGGAGGCGGAGGAGGACGAGGACGGGGAGGCGGCGGAGCTGGTTTCGGTTTCGGTTTTTTATGGGTAGGAATAGGTCTGAAAGCCGAGGCGGTGACCATGAAGAAGGCGAGGAGAAGAAGAAGTTGCAGCTTCATTTTTGTCAGAAACTGTTTTGAACTGTCTTTTATAGGGCGAACTGAGCACGCTCCCATGTCGACGTAGAGATTCATATTACTTTTTAATTTGTTTCTGGAAACACAACTTCGTATAGTCATGTGATTTTGGTCGGCGTTTACGAATGCGGAATCAAATTTTTGGCTCTCTATCTGATATAGAAATATTCTTGCAAGACCGGAAGAACTGTCAAGTTAAAGTATTGAATTGTCGTTTTTGTCAATTTTATTTTTATCAGTAATCAATATAGTCAGGTTTTTTCTTCTTAATACGTTGAAATAACCGATGGGTTTGAAACTTGACTTTTGTTACATACTTTTGTTAAACTGATAAAAATCTAACAGTTTTTCATGATTATTAAAGTTTTAAAATTCAAGTAGATTGCAGAAATGTTTCTATTCAGCGTTGAAAAGTCTAACTGGTAAATGAAATACTTGTTTTTGGTGAGTAAGCCAATGTTGCTGGCGGAACTGAATCTTTTCAATTTCTGGAACATTTTATATAAAATTTTTGCAGTTAAGTACGACAACGTAAATCTTTTCCGATCTGATAACATAGAAATCGTGTTTCCCAGTAGAAGTTTCAAAACAATTCCGATCAATCAAAACTCAATCACTATCCAATCTCAAGTGATGAGGGAAACATGGAACTTTTGATGGGAAATCAAGAGATTGCTGGGAAACTCGTCTCAAAATTGTGCGCTGTACTAAAGTTTCTCATTCCCGATGTCGTTGACGACCTTCGTCCTGCTAGCGATCTCTACGACATGTGTTTTCCCGCAACGAAGCAAGTTAACTCTAAAAAAAATACTAAATAGTCCTTTTAGGCTGTAGTTCTTGTAGCACACCGCAACACATTTTTGCTTGCAATGAATATAAAACGACCTACGCAGTGGCCCCCACGTATGTTGATATTCATGAAACAGCTCACAAAAGGGGTCTGAATTCGAGATTTTTCTGAAAATCGGCAAAAAATTCGGGCTAGAGCCAGAAAAAAAGGAAAGAGATGTCTATTTTGCATTGCTACAGGTGTATAGTAAGCTGATTAGTGAGGCTTAACCTTTCCCTAATAATACTTATTTCACATTTTTTTGAGTAAATTTTCAAAATGCTCAAGATGTCTCATTTTTTCCCTAATACGGAATTCATCATAATATATAATGGGAAAACCTCTCATTAGTTACTACTAGCTTTCTAATTTTTGAAGATTGATCTTTTCAAAACTGCTTGATCTTTCTTGTGCGCTCTCAAAAAGGTGAAAATCAATATATTTATGGGATTTTCGAGATTTTAGTTGAGTACATCGAACTTAACTGATTCAGTAATTTTTAAAAATCGTTCAAGAAAAAAATTATTTTCAATTTCAATGCACATATTTCAATCCTCGTGATGAGTACACAAAATAATCAGCTCAAATTATTTGTCTTCTCAAAAATCTAGGAGATATTCCAAGGGTCCGATGCGGTAACGACGGATGCCAGCAATTGACGGTCACTTGCCCGACGACTCCTAATTCCACTTTATGTTTCTTTTCGAATGGACTCCGTTATTTGCCGCAATCGAAAACTGCCAACCTGAAATGCGACAGCGGTTTATTTTTCACCGAAACCGACAACAAAATGTTTGCAAGTTCTCTTTGAACTGTAATTAAAAGAGGTTTCAGTGTCAGCGGAGTAGCCTGTGTTCGAGCTTGAAGACCCCTTGGCGTGAACATTTCAATAAATTTATCATTCTCCTTCATGTTGAGTGCACAGTAACGACGTTTGAAGAAAGCTTTACACGTTTGAAAATAGCCTCTCGGAGCGCTGTACTCATGTAGAGCATTAACAATGGAGAGCTTCAATGGTTTTGTGAGTTGAAAGACTTTCAAAGAGAAAAGTAACCTGGTGGAGAAAACATCAGTTACAAGATACTGTGCTGCGACTAAATAGTAACTGTATGGACCGTCAGAAATGCTCGGGACCACGAAACCAATCTGAATCGAGAGTAGACTAGTGACCTCACGTGATAATTAATAAAAATTATTGACCGAAAATGATAATGAATGACGAAGAGAAATTAGAAGACGGTTATCGGTAAACTTAAAAACACGTTTTTATGGTGTTATTTTCGCACTTCAGAGATCTGTCTTATTTTTCAAGAAGATGAAATCAAACCCGAACAAGGCCGAAAAGAACGATTCCCAAAGACATGATGACACCAACAATACATAAGTTCTTTTCAGAAGACTTCAGGTTTACTTGTAGTGAGGATATTCCTATCAGTGTTGCAATTGTCGTTGCAATCAAAATAATTAACGTTGCACTGCATAAAACTAACATGAAGACTGATAAGCTGGCCTGTAATTGAAAACTTTCTAATGAAAAGTTTTCTTGACTACCCAAGAGACAGCCCTTTTATAATTGATTGCGAGACCGCCGAAATTTTCAACTAGAAATGTCTTGGATATTATCAAATTCCAAGTTACGGTCAGGGGAAGAAGTAACGATAGAATGATGCACAATCGAAGATTCTCTGTCCACAGCTGAAACTTGGTTAATGTGGTTATTAATCTAGGGAATCGGATCAAAAATTGAAAACCTTTTGATGAGCGCTCGGGAAAGTAACACAAGTCATCCGATTGAGGGACAAAAACCACTGTATTACAAACTTGCCAGCTTGATGGTAGCCATAAAGAAAGTACAATGGTGTGAAAGCATACGTTGTTTCCATATGTCCAAAGTAGGAAATAAGGGGATCGCACAGAGGCATTATGTAGATCATGGAACGAAAAAAGAAAATGTCCACAATAATTGAGATCATGCTCTTAAAGTCAAAGGGATTCATTAGGAGAAATTATGAAAAAAAAAACATACAAGGACAGTATCCAGGGCGAAAAGAAGGAAGAATGCATTGTCTCTGAAGGTTTTCTGCTCCGAAAAGCAGATTGCTTTTATTATCAGAATGTCTAGTATAAAAGTTGGTATCATATAGGATAACTGTATAATGTATTTTAAAAATTCTATACTTGAAGAGTACGATTCTTTGTTGCATGGTTCTGGAAAGTGAGGTGTCTGTAACGATGTGGAAGCCATTAGAGGAGAGTTTATTGAAGTACGTAGGCGTGAGGAATCTCGTGTTTCGAATGAAAAGAGCTTCAGAAAGACGATGGCAGATCTTGATTACAGGCGTTGTAGAAATATAAGGTGATGGGAAAGTACAAGGAGCTTATTAGGACTTTTTTCGAGTACTCCAAATTATTAGTTTTGTCTGGTAGTTTTTGTTCCGAGTTGTCAAGCCGTCGTCAAAACGGATAAGTTACTGGTTTTTTTTTCTCTTAATGTTGAGTTGTTTGGGTGCTAGGTAACAACGTTTATTGATAGGTTTCCTAAATTATTCTCAAGAATGTTGAGTTTTTTTTTCACTCTATGTCGAGCGATTTATGTGTAGGAATGCGATATTTGCCAGATGTTTCCTTCTGAAAATTGCTTCCCGAAGCGATGTGCTCATGTAGAGGAGTAGTAAGGGTGAGCTTCAAGAAATTTGTGCATTAGCGCTTTTGGAATTGAAAGTCACCTGGTTGTACAGAAATCAGAAACAATATATTGTGATGCAATCAGATAGTTTTTATATGGGCCTTGGGCAATGTTCGGAATCAGAAATGCAGTCTGAAACATGAGAACCAAGTTAAAATTGGAATGGAAACTAAAAATTAAGTTTTTGACTAGATCCCGATTCCTTCATTTATAAAAAAAACAAGAAAAAAAAATTATTTATACGATCCTCTGCAAACTTGAAATCACACCCGAACAAGGCCGAAAAGGATGATGTCGAAAGACTTGATGACAGCAAGAACGCATAAGTTCTTCTCAGAAGACTTCAGTTTGACCTCCAGTGAGGATATTCCTATTAATGTCGCAACGGTCGACGAAATCAAAATGAATAATGAAATGATGCATAAAATCAGCATTAACACAGACAAGCTGGCCTGGAATCGACTTTTCTTTTTGAAGGTGACATTTTCGGTTACCCAAGAAACCGCCCTCTGGTAATTAATCGCCAGCCCTCCGGAAAGATCATCCAGAAACGCTTTGGATATTAATAAGTTCCATGTTATTGCCAGAGGGAATAGCAAGGAAACGACAATACATATTCGAAGTTTCTCCCTCCAGAGCTGAAACTAATCAATCACAACAAAGAAAAATTGCTGAAAAGAAATGATAAAATTTTTTTTCGATTACTACAAAATAGATCCGGCCACAACAAACATAGGTGAACCGAGAGGTAGATACTAGTCACTAGTATCTACCTCTCGGTTCACCTATGTTTGTAACTAGCGTTCTAAAATTCGACCGTTGGACCATTTAGACCGTTAAACTAATTTGACCGTTCAGTTTTCGAACGATTTTAACATGTTATTTTTCTGACCGTTCGTTTGACCGGCCAGTTTCTGAAATTTACGAAACCGACCGACCATTTTCCAAGTGACATTTCAAACGGTCAAAAAATGACCGACAATTTTCGAAATGACACTTCGAACGGTCAAAAAATGACCGACCATTTTAAGAGTGACATTTCGAACGGTCAAAAACGGACATGTCACTTTGAAGTGACATGTTGAAATGTTGAAACTCCAACCGTTCGACCAATGACCATTTATTATGAAATGTTGAAAAAATATTAGTCAAACGGTCGGTCGAACAATCATTTTTCGAAACTATAGTCGATACAAATAGCTATCGGGTAGCAACTTTTGAAAAAGTCAATCGGCGTATCGTAATCGGTGGTCGTTTGTATGCGGCCGGGTGCTATCTTTTTGGTACCTGTGTCGGAGGTCGATGCAAGTAGCTTCCGGGTAGCTACCTGGAATTCGCGATTTTTACCGGAAACTCTGGCATTGCTTCTCGCGTGGCTATTTTTTTGTTTCAGCGTTAGCCAATAAGACCCTGGAATACTTGGAAAGGTATAAAAACACTGGTGCTGAATAAACGACCAATGTGGAAGCCACTAGCAATTGCGAATTTCAGGTACTTACCCGGTCATCCAGATACCGACCAGGTACTATCCAGGTACCATAGAGATAGTACCCGGTCGCATACAAATGACCACCGATTACGATACGCCGATTGACTTGGGTTGCTATCCGGTATCTACTTGTATCGACCTCCCGATTCACCAGTGAACATGTCAAACTGAGACACTTAATGTAAAAATAAATGTGAAACTCACACACTTCCCTAACTGAAAAAAAATTAAAACCTTTTGATGAGTGCTCGGGAAAGTAACACAAGTCATCCGATTCAGTGACAGGAACCACTGAATGACGAATTTCGCGGCTTGAAGATAGCCGTAAATAAAATAGAAAGGTGTGAAAATATAGGTCGGTTCTCTAAAACCAAAGTAGGAAACCAAGGGGTGGCATAGCGGTGTTATATACATGATGATACGAAGAAAGAAAATGTCGATAATAATGGAAATAATGCTCTGAAAAATCGACTAATTTTGATATGGACAGTTTAATCATCAAAATTCATCTGCTAAGTTCTTTTGATGCTAATAAAATAAAAGTTTTAGTATCACTGAGCGCTAAAAAGTCGAAATAACTCTAGAATAGCATTTTTATCCAGAATCGAAATTCTTCATGTACTGATCAAAAAACTTTGTGTGTTTTCAGCATTAAATTCGCTGGTTTTTTAAGCGGTCAAGGATCGGAAAAAAATTAAGTCATAAAATAAACTTACAAGTGCCGTTTCCAGCGTAAAAAGTAGGAAGAAAGCATTGCTTCTGAAGTTTTCCCCTTTCGAGAAACATATTGCTTTGATTATCAAAATGTTCAATATCAATGTCGGCATCATATAAGAGAATTGTACGATGTATTTTAAAAGCTCTAAATCAATGGAATGGGAATTAATAACACAGGGAATTGTCGCAAACGGAGGCAATGATACGGAAGAGCTCATTTGGCTTGGTAGTGTGAGAAAAACGTTTTGAATGAAAGTAAACGTTTTCAAAAAAAGAAAATGGCAGACGATAATCACAGGCGAGAAAATTATAAGTTGATACACAGTAAGCTGAGCTCATGAGAATCTTCTTCCCAGCCACCCTAATTATCGCCTTGGGATGAAAGGTTCTATACTATGTTCAGCAAAAACTTGTCACGAAAGTGCACTGTCACAGTAAAACTTGCACTACATTAGTTTATTCAAGTTTCCAAGCGAGGTAAGATTCTAAGAAGACTATCTACTTGTTGAATGTCTTCTTACTCATGATTCTTCTCTCCGAAGGAAAAAAATTTTTGTTGATTACAAATGCAGTTTTTGGCACGTTTCCAGTGAAAAACTCGAAAAATGAGTTCATGAAAAAATAAACTTTTCAGCATTTATTTCTGAAATATATACTCTAGACCGCGTGAAAATATTTATCAACTAAAAAATTATTAAGCTTTCAGTTTGATTGGTTAGAGTGGACAGTCACGACGTTTGGTACATTCTCCGGAATCTCTCTTTTCTGGATCATCGCTTCCCGAAGCGCTGTACTCATGTAGATGATTATTAACGGAGAGCTTCAATAAATTATATAGGTAAAACTTTTTCCTCCGCAAAGTTCACCTGGCGGTACAGAAGTCGGAAACAATGTATTGTAGTGCGAGTAAATAGTTTTTATACGGGCCTTGAGAAATACTCGGGATCATGAATGCACTCTGAAGCAGAATATGAGAAGTTAGAAAGAAAAGGACATCATTTTATTTGAAAAGCTAAAATTCGGACTGAGTGCAATCTACTTTTTTCTTTTATTTTCGCCTTTCTAAACACCTAAACTTTCTGTATTTTTTCATTCTCGAGAAAATCCCGAAAATCAGTAAATTCAAACCCGGACAAGGCCAAAAAGAATGATCCCGAAAGCCATGACCACAGCTACGATGCACAAATTCTTCTCTGAAGACTTCAATCGGACTTCCAGCGATGATATTCCTATTAATGTTGCAACTGTAGAAGAAATCAAGATGACCAACGAAATAATGCATAAGACTAGCATGAACAATGACAAGCTGGCCTGAAATTGGAGAAAAAGTTAAGAAAAGTCTCTATAATTACCCAGGAAACTGCTCTCTGGTAGTTGATCGAGAGGCCTCCGAAATGAACATCCAGAAACGCTTTGGATATTATCAAATTCCATGTGACTGTCAATGGAAGCAGTAGCGATAAAGCTATGCACATCCAAAGTTTTTCCGTCCATAGCTTAAATGTGAGCATTTCATGTGAGAATACTTTTTTTTCGTCCCAGTTCAAATCCGAAAAACTCGAAAAAAGGAAACCTGTTGATGGGAATTCGGAAAAACGACGCAAGTCATCCGATTCAGTGACAAAAACCACTGGATTACAAATTTCCCGGCCTGAAGGTAGCTATAAATGAAATAGAAGGGCGTAAAAATATATGTCGGTTCTTTAAAACCAAAATAGGAATTCAGAGGCTGGCAAAGCGGCGTTATATACATGATGACGCGGAGAAAGAAAATGTCGATAACTATGGCGATGATGCTCTGGGAAATCAAGTCAGTTTGATTTAGTTTTTTTCTGTTATTCAAGAAACAACTCCGGACATCCTCCGAATCGGAACTTCCGAGAGCAGACGTGGAATCACCGTAAAAAACTACATCTAGTGAACCCAGTCTCCTTTAAAAAATCACTGTGAGCTTGTACAATTCCCTGGTCAGATCAGAACATAGTGAATTGGAAAAAAAAACGTACCAGTGCGGTTTCCAAGGCGAAGAGTAGAAAGAAAGCATTGCTTCCAAATTTAGTTCGCTCCGAAAAGCAGATTGCCTTGATTATCAGTATGTCCAATATGAGAGTTGGAATCATATATGAGAACTGTATAATGTACTTCAAAAGCTCTATACTAGCAGAGTAGGAAGTTTCGTCACAAGAAGCTGTAGGAGACGGTGGTGCAGACATGGTGAAACTAATTCCAGTACGCCTGAAAAAAATAATTTAGGAGGTGAAGAAAGGAAAGAGGAAGCGCCAGACATTAATCACACCACAGACGATAGAAATCATAAGGTGATATACATGCGTTCCAAAGAGATCATCAAAATCATATTCCTAGCCGCTCTAAATATTGGTTTTGACTGAAAGCTTCAAGGCTACATACACCAAGAGGTTGTCATTAAAAATTCACTGGTGACTTAAAGATTCAGAACTTTTTTTGCTGACCATTTTGTTAACAGTGTTTCTCAACCAATGTCAAGACTTTCCGATGATGGTGACTCATTGAAAAAGAGTTACCCACAAAAATAACGAAACAAGAATTTTTTCTTTGAGTTCAGTTATCATGAGATGTGAATTTCGCTTTTTGAAAATATATGATGTTGAAAAAAAAAACACCTGTTGCAATATTTTTCGGTTGTGTATCGACGAGTAAAAAATTTATAAGTTAAGTTGGGAGCGCAAGGTTTTTAAATTAGAAGAAAAAAGTTCTTTAATCGGTGTTCTCAGAGTAGTCAATACTTTGAAGAACTTCTTGTCCGTCGAAACTTGAGGGATTTTTTATCAATCCATTTATTTTGATTGGTTTGAGTGAACAAAAGCGACGTTTGCCCAACGCTTTTTGCGTTTGAAAATTGCCTCTTGGAGCGCCGTACTCATGTAGAGGATCAACAACGGAGAGCTTCAAAATGTATAAGTTTGAGCTTTTCATAATAAAAAGTCACCTGGTTGAACAAAAGTCAGAAACAATATATTGTGATGCGACTAAATAGTTGATATATGGACCCTGGGCAATGCTAGGAATCAAAAAACCAGTCTGAACCATGATATAATCAGCTTATCAGTAAGAAAAAAAAATCTTTATACTTTTTTCAGGAAAAAAATTAATGGAAATCTAACCCGGACAATGCCAAATAGAATAATCTCTATGGTCATGATGAGAGCTACAATACATAAGTTCCTCTCGGAAGACTTCAATGTGACTTGTAGGGAGGATATTCCTATTAATGTCGCGACTGTTGTCGTGATAAGAACGATCAAGGAAACGCTGCACAAAACCAACATGAACATTGACAAACTGGCCTAAATTCGACGAATTTCGATGGAAGACTCTTTTAAATACCCAAGAGACCGCCCTTTGATAATTGATCGTAAGGCCGCCAAAAACATCGGCCAAAAATGTTCTGGATATAATTAAGTTCCACGTGACTGTTAGAGGTAGCAACAATGATACAAGAATGCAAAACCGAAGATTATCTTTCCAGAGCTGAAAGTTCAGCCCAATTATCCAAAATAAATTCAAAGGAGAAATAGCTGAGCTTAACAACTTTTAGTTCTATGGTCTATAGAACAAAAAAAGAAAGTTTGAAGCTAAAAAAATTTTGAGATAGAAAAAGCTCGAAACCTGTTGATGGGTGTTTGGAAAAACGACGCAAGTCATCCGATTCAAAGACAAAAACCACTGGATCACAAATTTGCCAGCTTGATGATAGGCATAAATGAAATAAATAGGTGTGAATGCAAAAGTTGGCTCTTTATAACCAAAGTAGGTAATAAGGGGATTACACAGAGGCATTATATAAATTATGACCCGAAGAAAAAAAATATCGACAAAAATAGAGATAATGCTCTGGAAAACCAATCAGTTTCATGTTCGGAACTGACATTTTTCATTCGAAACGCTAAAAACCGTCAAAAACTCTCGAACTTTCCAGCATAAGTGAACTATTCTAGGTTATCATGAATCAAAGAATCGCAGATTGATTGGAAATTAAACTCACTAGCGCAGTTTCCAGGGCAAAAAGTAGAAAGAAAGCGTTGCTTCTGAACTTAATTTTTTCCGAAAAGCAGATCGCTTTGATTATCAAAATGTCCAATATTAAGGTCGGTGTCATGTAAGAGAATTGTACAATGTACTTCAAAAGCTCTATATCAGCAGAGTAGGAAGTATCATGGCAAGGTCTTAAAAAATAGGAAGTCGCTAAAGACGTTGAAGACGTTGGAGACGTTGAAGACATTACGACGGAATTTGAGGAGCTCTGAAAAGACAAACTTCTGACTTTGATTCAAGAAACGATTCAGAAGAGGGCATGTCTGACGTTAAGCTTTATTATTATAAAAGGTGATAATAGCTTGTTAAAAATGTTATTCCGGCGATCTTAAAATTGTTTTTGGTGAAAGAAGTTTTTTTAGTTCAATTTATATACAGATTTTTTTTTTTTGAAAGAAGCATAGCGAAAACTTATAAATGTCTTGTTACAAAGTCTTCGAGTTATTGGGGACGGAGTAGGGTAAGGTTTCTAACTTTATTTATTTCTGAAAATAAGCAAGAAACCACTTCATCGACAAGGTTTGAAGTTTCAAACGTGTCGCGCAAAACGCTCAAAAAGACCAATCAAGGTGATTCGCGAGGTAATAACCATGAACGACTAATACCGGTGCTACGACAAGAGCGAGTTTTCCATTTGCGAGCAGTACTGTATGCGGCAAAGCGCATTGCGTGCATGCACTCTGCGTGTTTACACTTTTTGTGGCGTGACGTCATCGCGCCGTACATCGGCAGGGTTT
The DNA here is from genome assembly GCA_904845305.1 of Caenorhabditis auriculariae. NCBI lineage: Eukaryota > Metazoa > Nematoda > Chromadorea > Rhabditida > Rhabditidae > Caenorhabditis > Caenorhabditis auriculariae. The sequence goes on from CAJGYM010000101.1 coordinate 237,011, forward strand.
TTTTGCTTGCGGGTTTTTCGGATTTTTTTGAATTTTTCCGGCTTATTTATTTTTCGAAACAAAAAAAGAAAAACTCTGTTTGTCAAAGGGGGCAGCTTAGGAAAAATGTTTCTTTATAGATAGCTATTAGGTCAACTCCACAAATATGGAAAGAAGTAAGCTAATATTGATATTTCAAAGAGGAAAATATCAAAAAAATTGCATCATAACAAATACCAGTAATTGAAATAAGTTATATCAAAAAAATAAGAAAAATAAGAAAATAACAAATTTTTACAGAACCACCATATCAAACAAAAGTCATTTTTCCCAGAAAAATCTTCAAGATATTTTAAATGTACATTGAGAGATTTGAAGGGACTTGTCAGAAATTTTACGAAAATTGGTTTCTTGTACAATGCCGGTGTTGAGGGTGGAGGAGCAGGGACATCTTTTTTTCGCCAAAACTTCCTTTGTGATTTCTTGTTGCTTTAAAAATTGAGTCGAAAAACAATGGCGTTAACATAATCGTCACTTTCCATCCTGAATTTCATTCATAGCACCACTTTTTTTCATTTCAAAAATCTGAACGAGAGAAAAAAATATGAGAAGAAGAAGAACACGAAGATTTTTTTGAGGACAAAAAGGAGCCTTCTTATAAGGTAAAAAGAAGTTTTTCTTTTTTTGTTTCGAAAATTTTCGCACAATCAAAACCAAAAATCCATCCAAAAAAATTCCGAAAAAAACATTGAAAAACCCGCAAGCAAAAAAACTCGCAGATGTACGGCGCGATGACGTCACGCCACAAAAGTGTAAACACGCAGAGTGCATGCACGCAATGCGCTTTGCCGCATACAGTACTGCTCGCAAATGGAAAACTCGCTCTTGTCGTAGCACCCTAATACCATTACTGGAATTACAAAGAAGAATCAGGAAGTCAATTTTTTCTTAATGATAGCAAAGGAAGCCTGGGGCCTAGGCTTTGATTATGGGCTTTAAAATCTCGTTTGAAAAACAGCTAATAGTTTTATGATTCGGGCTTTTTTTGATCAAAAAAAGTTCTTTTTAATAAAGTTTCATAGTCTATGATGTCTTGGAAAAAGTTGGAAAGGTCGTAAACAAAGCGCAATTTCATGTCGGCAAAAAGTAACCAGGTGATTTGAAAGTCAGACGTGCATTTTTTTTTCGGTTTCATATTGAAAAAAACGAAATTTTCCGGGAAATACCTTTTTTTTTCACGGGCTTTCGGGAATACCTCTTTTTTTGCACGGGCTTTTTTTCGAATAAATCAAAAAAATGAAAAACTGGGTCTTCGAGAAAAGTTCAGGCAAACCTTCATGATGCATTCAAAGTTTAATTTTTAAAAAGCCCTAAACCTGAATCTTTACTCATAACTGTGCTAGTAGTAGGAAAGTTTGAAAAAGTCAAAGTTTTCAAAAAAATGAATCCCATGGAAAAAAAGTTATCGTGGTAATATTTTTGAAATAACTTCAGAGTTATGGTAAATATTTCAAGCTTCAACCTGGGAATCACCTGTGGGGAAAGATTGTTCGAGGAAAGCCTCTGTTTTTTTAAAAAATTTTTGAGGAAGTCAAAATTTTTCACCTCAGCCCCTCTAAACATTTGCATTTATTGTTTTGGAAACTTTATTTATTGCTAATGTTTTTTCCTTGCCATTCCAAGAACCATTATTTTTCAATTCGCATAAGTAATTTGTTTCGATCGGATAGACGCGACGGACGGCGATGCAGAAACGATGACGACTTTTGAGTCTCCACTTTTGAATAAGACTTTCCGCAAAGCGCTGCTCATGTAAATCATCACGATAGGAGTGCTGAAAACAACTTTTTAAGGTTTCAAAAGCTTAGAAATTTTGTATCTGAAAAACGACGCAATTTGAAAAATCCTACCAAACATTGCAAAAGTCGATGGTTAAGTACTGTGCAACGAGAAAATAATCAAAATAGATGTTTTTCACTAAGAAGCCAGCCTGAATCACGTTTCGTCTTTTTTCGAATTCAACATGAACAAACCCTGGCCATACAGTTTATCAAAATGGTGAACGCCATGAATAATGTAACGAAAAAGAGGTTTTTCTCGGATGCTTTCAACCTTGTTTCCATCGAAATTAAACCGAACAGGGTAATAGTTGTCGTAACTCCGAGTATGAGTATGGTTGTGGCACTCAGAATCAACATGAAAAGGGATAAACTCGCCTTGAATTTATTTGCAAATGAAGAAAATAGTTGATCAACTCACCCAACTAAAAGTTTTCGTATAAGCGACCGTGAGACCCCCAAGTTCCTCTAACAAGTAAGTTTTCGAAATGGCTACATTCCAAACGACGGCAATAGGGGCAACGAAAGAAAAGACGATGCAGAAAGGAAGGAATTTCTCCCATAACTTTAAAATGCTTCAGAGAATCTTTGAGAGCCTGATTCGATTTACCTCATGATGACGAGTCGGGGAGATAACAGAGGTCATTCTGTTGATGGACAAGAACCAGTGCAGAAAAAACTTCAGAGCTTGTGAGTAGTGGGAAAGAAAGTAAAAAGGAGTGAGGATATAACTCGGTTTTAGATATCCAAAGATTGAAATCAGAGGCCAACATAACGGAGTGATGTGTATATGATAGACCGGAAAAGAAGTATTTCCAATAAAATGTATAAAATCCTCTAAAAAATCATCTGAATAATAACATGTTAAGAAGGTTTACCACACAAGTGTCGATGCCGAAAATGATAAAAAAGGCGTTTTGCCGAAAGTTTTTGTGCTCTGGTGAGAAAAAAATCGTCTTGACAATTAGTACGTCTACGATAAGAGCAGGAATCATATAAGTCATTTGTAGGCAGTATTTGGCCAATTCGCCACCAGCGTTGAAAGTTGGATCGCAGAGGATCGGCGGGTACTCGGAGTCGTTCATTTGCTGAAAAGAAAGATAACTGAAGGACTACAGACATTGAAATTTTCGAAGAAAAACATTTTGTGAGCAATTAAAACGAGCAACTTTCTATGACTCGGCTGTCTGCTGTGCAATTACATACAGAGTTTGAGGTAAAGAGCAATGATTATATTTTTGAAGCAATGTCCATTTTTTTCCAGTGTGATTTTCGAAATGAATCTGAAACGCCTCCCTAGCTGAATTAAACAATTTTTTCCTGGGAAATACTCAAATGGTTTGAAAAATCAAAACCAACTAGAAAAAAGCAGCCAAAACAGCAAAAACTAAAGTGTATCTTTGAATTATAATGCTTTGAAAAAAAAAACGTGATTCGTTTAAATGTCCTTCCGGGTGCTAAACACCTTTTCGGAGAATGAATCAGAAACTTTTTCTTCACACTGCAAAGTCAGTTCTACTGGGTGGCTCTTGGAACACGTTAATGTTTATTGGCCGCAACTAGAACAAGTTTTTGAAAGAAAAAATGAAATTTACACTGACGTAATTGTGCTTAAATTTAAATGAATCGTCAGAAAAATAGAAAATTTTGCGCGGATATCGGTTTTACTCAAATTCGAAACAGCAGAAAAAATAAGATTTTGCAGTTTGGCTTTCAAATAATTTTTGTTCTCATTCAATTCCTATCTTAGATTTTCAAAGCTTCGTAAAACTTCGTAAAAGGTTCTTTCGAATTTTTAGGAACTTAGAGTGGACTCTAGAGGGGCTATAGAGAAAAACAGCCCCATATTGCGCAAATTTTCAAGAAGGCTAAAATTTATATAGTACTGATAAGGTTTCAGGGTTTGACCCAAAAGCCTCTAGAGCTTTAGTTGTCCTAATAATGGTCTTAAATTTTTTGTTATGATTTGAAAAATCTTAATTAGTAAGATTTCGTCAATTAGTCTTCTGGTCATATTTCTTCATTCGTGTGTTCATAAGTTTATCGCATGGTTTCACTTGTTCTCATAGAGTTTATCACAATCAATGACTAGCATGTTTCTTTAGAGTGTTCATTTAAACAAATCTCTCAAGTGGACTCTTTCGCAAGCCTTACGTCCCTCTGTAAGCGGAGTTAAAATGTTCTCTGGAGAGTAACCTTCAAGAACGCCTCAGGCTGCCTTTTTAGGGAACCTTTTGGCGTTCCTAAATATACGTCTTATCGAATTCAAATGTCCATGTCAAAGCTGTAATTTATCAATGACTTTTCATCTTAAAGACAAACTTTCCATACTTTTATTCATTTTGAAGTGAATCTCTCTTCATTTCGATCGATTAGACGCGACGGATTCCGTGGAAGAGGCAACGACGATTATTGAAGGTTCTTTCTCGAGCAGGACCTTTCTCAGAGGACTGCTCATATAGATCATGACGATTGGTGTGCTGAAAACAAATTATGGTGTCAATTATTTGGAAAAACCTTACCAAACGTTACAGAAATCGATGGTTAAGTACTGTATGATGAGCAAGTAATCAACGTTAATCATTTGCATTATGCTCGGCACTAGGAAACCCGCCTGTATAACAGTTTCATTTCTCAATTTTTCGCTTCAAAAATACCCGAGCCATAGAGTTTATGACTATGGTGAAAACCATAAAGAGTGTGACGATAAAGAGGTTCCTTTCTGATGTTTTCAATCTTGTTGTCATTGAGACTAAGCCAATTAGGGTGACAGTTGTCGTGATACCAAGTATGAGCAGTGTTAGGGCGCTGAGTAACAACATGAAAGAAGACAAGCCAGCCTTCAAGCTTTTCATTAACTTCAAACAGAGATGAATATTCTACCCAACTGACAACTCTGGTGTAACCGACAGTGAGACCACCAAGTTCTTCCACTAAAAAAGTTTCTGAAATCGCCACGTTCCAAACGACGGCAAGAGGAGAAATACAGATGAAACCGAAACTGAATGCAAGAAACTGTTTCCAGAACTGAAAATTATTTTGTGCCCTTGGGACAAGTTTGTGCTACTAACCTTTTGATGACGGGTTGGAAATATAACACATGTCATTCTGTTGATGGACAAGAACCACTGGAGGATATACTTCAGAGCTTGTGAGTAGTGGGTGAGGAAGTAGAAGGGAGTTAGAATAAAGCTTGGTTCAAAGTAGCCGAAAACTGCAATCAGAGGCCAGCACAAAGGAGTGACATGTATGATCATCCGGAAGAAAAAAATATCCAAGAAAATGTATAAAATCCTCTGCAGTCAGACAACGCTGTCTAGCTGAATTTCTCCACAAAGTCTTACCACACAAGTGTCAAGGGCGAACAGGATAAAAAAGGCATTTTGTCGGAAGTTACTCCGTTCAGATGAGAAAAGTATTGCCCTGACGATTAATATGTCCACGTAAAATGTTGGGACCAGATAGGCCATTTGTAGGATATATTTGGCCATTTCGCCACCGGCATTAAACGTTGGATCGCAGAGGATCGGCGGGTACTCGGAGTCGTTCATCATTTTTACTAACCAAAAATGGTGCAAAAAGTGAGGACAGGTTTGAAACCTTGCGAAACGGAGTGGAGTTTGTTTGTCAGTGAAGCTAACAGGCAATTTCTCGATAATCTAGGGTTTTTCAGTGTTTAATTATATACAAAACGAGAGAAGAAAGAGCTTTGACCTTCATCCTTTCAAAAAATACGGTAGATACTTTTTGGTTTGATGTTTGATTGGGTTTGAAGTTTAGTGAAAAATTTTTTCATCTTATCTCTCCATCAGAAACATTTTTAGATACAGGCATTGACCTTTAGAAAGTTTGCATTACTGCCACTTTGAAAAAAAAAACGCTATACACCTTTTATCTCAAAGTTGATGTTTTTACTTATAAACGGCACTACTTTTTACAAATTTCCAGGTAGAAAGTAGTAAGTGAGCTGGTTTTTCTGTTGTTTGGGTAATTCATAAAGCCAACTTTGAAATTTTTTTTTCAATAACTACATTTAAAATCAATCCAACTTATTTTTTCCTTTTTTCAAGGTCATTTCTTCGCATGTATGAGTTTTTTTTTCACAATCAAACAAATAACTTCATTGTTTTGAGCGGATAGACGCGACAGATTGCGGCGAAGGTACGAGGGCGGTTCTTGGTGTTTGAAATTCTAGCAATACCATTCGCAGAGGGTCACTCATGTAGATCATGACGATTGGAGTACTGAAAAATTACGTTTTATATTGATTTCTGATGCTTTTAGATCTTCAAGAACATGAATGAGAAACTCACCAAACGTTGCAGAAATCAATAGTTAAGAACTGTGCTATAAGCAAGTAATCTATATAGATGCCATGGGCAATGCTTTTTATTATGAAGCAAGCCTGAAAAGTTCAATTTTCGAAACTGCGTCTTTGAATGAATCAAAACCCGCACTATTGAGTTGATGACGATAGTGAAGGCCATGAACAAGGTGACAATGAACAGATTTCTCTCCGAGTTTTTCAACCTTGGCTTCATTGAAACCAATCCGATTGAAGTAACAGTCGTCGTAGCCACAAGTATGATCAGTGTTATGACACTCAGAATCACCATGAACAGAGCCAAAATAGCCTCAAAAGACTTATTTATTGATTTGAAAACGATACTATACCCAGTTCACAGTATTATCATAGGTGATCGTGAGGCCTCCGAGTACTTCAATCAAGAAACACTTTGATATAGCCAAGTTCCAAACGACGGTCATTGGCGCAACACTAACAAATCCGATACAGAATGGAAGACTTTTTTTCCAAAGCTTGAAAAATATTCCACATTTTGAGAAGTTCGTTTATTTTACCTTGAGATGACGAGTTGGAAACACAACGCAGGTCATCCTATTAATGGACAAAACCCATTGTAAGATGAACTTTTGGGCTTGTAAGTAATTGGTAACGAAGTAGATAGGAGTGAGAATATAAGTTGGCTCAGAATAACCAAAAACTGAAATTAGCGGCCAGCATAACGAGGTAATGTGAATAAGTAATCGGAAAATAAAAATATCCATCAAAATGTACACTATCCTCTGAAAAAGATTTACATCTGACCTTACTTAGAATGGCAATACGCGTTACGGTATTTTCAGAATAAGTTTCCTATTTCCGCACGTTTACTACTTTTTCCGTTTTCTTAAAAATGACCGTTTCGCATTCGTAAAATCATTATTATTTGGGAGAAAAGAATCGACAGTTATATATACACAGCTATAATGATTCAAAACAGTCTCACCATGCAAGTGTCGATGCCGAAAATAATGAAAAAGGCATTCTTTCGGAAGTTTTCTCGTTCCGACGAGAAAAATATGGCTCTCACGATAAGTATATCGACGATTAGAGTAGGAATCAAATACGATATTGTGAGACAGTATTTGAAAATTTCGACGCCGACATCAAAACTGGGGTCACAAAGGGTTGGAGGGTACTCGGAGGAATTCATTCCTGCAGAAAGAGTGGAAAATAACCCCACCTTTCTTTAAATGCCATTTTTTTCGGTGAAACGTGTGTGAGAGTAATAATAAGAGACAATTTAACATGGCGGCAAAGTATGCAATTAGAAGAAGAAAAAAACTTCGTCTTTAGTTTCTATTTAAGAATTTTTCGGTTGTGTTTTTTGATTCATTTTTGCTCCAAATTGTCAGCACTTTTTGATGTCAATTTTTTTTTTATTGTTACTTTTGAGGAGTGCCGCATCTTTCAAATTTTCCGTTTTGAAGAAGTTTAGAAAGTGCTTTAAAAATTTGAAGTTAAGTTAAAACATTTAAAGTTAAGTTAAAATAAAGTGTTTTTCAGTCGTTAAAGAAAATTCAGCTAGCCGACTCTAAAATTTAAATTTAAAAAAATTTTAGAGTCGGCTAGCTGAATTTTAACGACCGAAAACACTTTATTTTAACTTTTAAAAACATCCTTCCTTCCAAATGGCTGTTGTTTACATTTTATTTCAAAACAGCCAATTCTAATTGATATAAATATATTTTTTTCTTTACGAATTCTAAAAAAACATTATTTCTTCGGGCGGATCGACGAGACGGATTGCGCAGTAGAAAAAAATCAAGGTTTCAGGTTTTTTGAACTCGAATAGGACCTTTCGCAGAGATTCGCTCATGTTGATCATGACGAATGGGGTGCTGGAAATTAATGTATTTTTTCCTTTTCCATTTTATAGAAATCGAATCTCAGAAAACCTCACCAGACATTGCAAAAGTCGATCGTTAAAAATTGTGCCATAATCAGGTAATCAATGTAGATGCCTTTTGCTATACTCGGTAACAAGAAGCAAACCTGTAGATTTTTTTCTTAAATTTCATTTCTTTTTCGATTCAGGCGAACCCGCACTATTGAGTTGATGACGATAGTGAAGGCCATGAACAAGGTGACAATGAACAGATTTCTCTCCGAGTTTTTTAATCTTGACTTCATTGAAACCAATCCGATTGAAGTAATAGTCGTCGTAGCCACAAGTATGATCAGTGTTATGGTACTTAGAATCACCATCAAAAGCGCCAAACTCGCCTTTAGAAGTTTCTTGTTGAGATTTAAGATGAAAGCCTACCCATTCTACAGCTTTTGCATAAGTAATCATGATTCCTCCCAGAACTTCAACCAAAAACGTCTTCGATATGGCCACGTTCCAAACAAAAGCCATAGGTGCGACACAAGCAAAGCCAAGACAAAACGGAAGAGAAATCTTCCAAAGCTCGAAAAATATGTCGTAATTTGAGAGGTTCAGTCATTTTACCTTGAAATGGCGAGTTGGAAAAGTAACACAGGTCATTCTGTTAATAGAGAGGAACCATTGTAAAATAAACTTTTGTGCTTGTAGATAGTTGGCCACGAAGTAGAAAGGAGTGAAGATATAAGTTAGCTTGAAGTAACCGAAGACGGAGATCATCGGCCAACATAACGGAGTGATGTGTAAGAGTAATTGGAAGAAAAAAAGATCCATCACAATATAAATTATTCTCTGGAAAAAGTTTTGAACTACGGACTATCATAGCTAATTTGCCATAACTTATATTTTTTGAATTTCAAATAGCTCAATGCATCGCGGTTGGGCTGCGGTTGAAGTTCGAACTCAGAAATTTGCACCCAGAGTCGGGCGCAACTTCCCAGTAAGTGCTTCAGAGCCGTGTTGAGACGTTCAAATTGATTCATATTGAAGTATACGCCCTTTTCTTCACCAAAACTCTAAAAAAAAACTCACCATACAGGCGTCGAAGGCGAAAAGGATGAAAAAGGCATTCTCTCGAAAAGCTCTCTTTCCTGATGAGAAAAATATGGCTTTTACAATCAATACATCAAGGAATAGAGTTGGGATGAGATAGGCCACTATTAGGCATAGTTTAAACAGCTCGACACCGACATCGTAACTAGGGTCACAGAGAGTTGGTGGGTACTCGGAAACGTTCATTTCTACAGAAAAGAGTGAGGAGTGACCGAACTTTCTTCAAAATGTGGTTGTATTCTGGAGAAACGTGTTCGTGAGCAATAATGAGATACAATTTCCTGGGGTTTCAAAGTGTACAATTAGACAAAAAGAACGCTGAGTCTTGTTCTCTTCTAGATACGATTCCTTTTTTTTTCAAGTTCAAGTCTTGCTCAGAAATGCCAGCTTTCAAAACTTCAGCAGTTTTCTACGATCAAAAACGAAGCAGAAGAAATTGATGAATTTATCAATTAGTATTGGTTGGAACTTTGGGTACGTTATTTTTCTTCCTGTTTCGCTGAGAGAACATTATTGAAGTACTTTCCATTGACATGGATCCGCAGGATCTGAAGTTTCTAAATTATTGTTTTTTGAGACCGTTGGAATTACGCCAAGTTGGTTAAGATATCGCGAATCCCCTTGCAAGTGAGAATGAGAGTCCACGGAGCTGCGATGCACATCAGCTCGGTGGCGAAGTACCTAAGTTGTTCGATATAATCTTCAAAAGAAGAAGGAAAATACCATAAATCGGTAGCAAGGCCTAGAGTTTCCGCGTCTGTTGCAAAATATAGGATGAAGGATTTGATAGTGTTAGGAAGGAATGGAAGGAAAGTCAGAAAAGCGCACCAAAGGATGACGTGGTCGGGGTTCTTAATTTGAAATGATCAATAATGATTATGAGATCAGTTTAGTTTGATCTAGGAATGAGTATGGAGGCTTTTGAAGGCGCCCATTTAGAACCTTATTTTTTCCACACTTACATTGGTACTCTGAAGATTTTTCTGTTGAAAAACACGCAAAAATACAGCAAAATACATCAGAATGCAGAGAAGGCAGCACGTCGAACTCAGGATCAGGTCTTGTAACGCGTCAGTCTGAGAAAAGTTTAACTAGAAATTCTATCCAACTTTCTGCTTTTCATAACAATTTGTTTGCCATTTTGGGAAGCTGTTTTGCTCACATAGTGCAATTTATCATTTTTCATAAAAAAAAACAATCAAGATACTCTTGAAGAAAAAAAAAACACCTGCATGAACTCAGCATCGGCTCTCAAAGACAACTTTTTGTTTCCAACGTCGAGAAAAGAAAAAACATGGTCTCCCGTGTAGAATAGTGGCGCGACGATAATCAACGACAAAACCCACTCGAAAATGTATAGGACAAAAATAATTTTGCTTTGGAATACCTTAAACTTTGAATAAATCACCATCGCAACTTTTTCTAACCTTTTTATGGAGCCATGGGCTGAAAACTACAGAAAATCGGTTGAAGGCCGATACGCAATAGCCAAAAAACATAGTGTTTTTGATGGTAGTTTGAGAGAAATAAACAAAACGCGTTACGGAACTATCGATTTGAGGTTCGAATAAGACGAAAATTGCGTATTTTCTTGGCCTCGATATTATTTCAACAAAAAGAAACATTATTGAGTCGGTAATCATCTGAATTTAAGAGGAATTCAGGCTTTTCACTTCCGACTCACGTGAAGGAGGACTAGCTTGAAGTAGGAAGATTTGAAGTCTTTCAGATTGACAGAAATAATGAGACCACACAAGAGATAAACTAAGAACGAGAACCATCCAATTGGCATAAAAACCAAGTGAGAAATAGGTACAAACTGGAACCACATCCTTCTAAAACCTCGATTCTTTGATTTCCTGATGTTTTCCAAGTATCAATCGATTAAGAATCTCGAGAATTATGGATTGGCCAAAAAATCGGAAAAGTAAATTGTCAATAGTTTTCGCAACAATGTTTTCGATCAAAATTTTTCACCCAAAGGAATGAATTCACAACTTTCAAAACTTGACTGAATATTAAATAAGTGGAGCGGAAGAGAAAAACATAAAATTCTTCCAAGGGTGAGGATAAGGTCATTTCAAATCATCCGCTCGTCTGCCCGCTCTTTTTTTGATTAAATAATTTAATAAACTTCAACGGCTGAGCTGGTAAGAGACTTAATAAGATTAATGCAAAAAAGTCAAACATCCAAAGTCGATTTTAATTAGTCATAACTGAAGCTTCATTAGAATGCGCACAACAATATTATGTTATGTGGGCTTTGAAAACAAAAAAGGATGCCCATTGGCGGGTTTGAACCACCGACCTTCTGTTTACAAGACAGACGCTCTGCCACTGAGCTAAACGGGCTCTGGAGTTTTTAGCCTGAACGATTGTTTAAACATACATGTTCAAATTTGTACAAGTTTGGATTAGAGGATGTAGGGATTCAATGAGTCATCATTCTTTCTCTCTGACACATATCCAGCGAAATATGGGATCATTCCAAATTCACGTTTAGCTCAATGGCAGAGCATCTGTATAATAAAGAGAAGGTCGCTGGTTCAAACTCGCCAGTGGGCATTTCTGAAAGAAATGAAAAAATGTTTTTTCGAAGTCGTGGCGTCATTTTTGAGTGAGAAAAATGATAATATTACCCGAAACTGAAGGAGAAAAATTAATTAAAAAGTGAGAATTGTTTTTTTCTTGATTAAAGTAGGCACGAAGAAATTATCTTATTAAACTAACTAAAAATAAATGAAAATGATTTCTGGAATTTCAGAACTTGTTCTACCTGCTGATTTGAAAAAAAAATGGAAAAAACACAAAAAAGACTGCCCACTGGCGGGTTTGAACCACCGACCTTCTGTTTACAAGACAGACGCTCTGCCACTGAGCTAAACGGGCTCTGGAATCTTTTTCTAGATTTGGAAGTATGTAATGTCTGTGTAAACAGGGAACGTCCACACGTGCGGCTCAACACAAATAAGCGAACATTTCTGATGGAGACTTTGCTTTCCTTCCTTTCTCATCTGTCAAGTTTCGTAATTTTTATATACTCGCTCTTTTTATTTCAAGGCAACCCTGAACAACGTTTCTGTAAGTCACGAGGTCATTTTTTAATAAAAAAACTCAGAATGTCTCATGATTCGGGTAAAAAGGAAATGAAGTTAGATTCTTGCAACAAAGTTTCCATGGCTGAAACTGCCACAGGTGATTTATCATAATTCATGAACTTATTTGTGCATGAAGAAACGGATTTGTTTCAAAAAAAAGGGGCGAAAAACTCAAGAGGTCATCAGAATTATCCGTCGCTGTGACACGACTGCTGAAGAATTTGTGGCTTTGAATTCTCGGCGAACGCTGAAGTTTGTTTCAAATGAAATATAAAATTTCAAACAACTCACAAAATTGATATTATAATGTTTCGGATGGTTTTGCAAGTGAGAATGAGCGTCCACGGGGCGGCTAGGCACATGGCTTCTGTCACGAAAAACCTTAAAAATATTGAGATTTTTCCATAAATCCTCACTTACAGTACCGCTCAAAAAGTCTATTAAGTTTTGGTTTTTGGGGGATATCTCAGCGAGTACTTATCCGATTTATATATAACTTTCAGGGATAATGTAAAAATATACTTTTGAAACGTATACGGTATACAAAGACATGTCCGCAATGACTGTGACGCGTTTTAGGCATTTTTTTATTGAATTCCATTTTTGTTTTTTTATGCTTTTTATTTTTTTATTAATTTTTATTAAATTTTTTTAAAAATTAATAATGTCGCCATATGATTTTTTTCATGTTTTTCAGACATGGGAAGAATCTCTGGAAAAAGAATTTGACTGATAACGACAAAAGAGCCATCGTTGTGGGTCGTCAAAATGGACTGACCATGATGACGTTGGCAGGAATGTTCGGCGTGACAGAGGCGTGCATTTCTCAGTCCCTAAAGCGTTGGAAAGCTCAAGATGGCTCTACTAAGAGCCAACGCACTAGAAGACCACGTGTCACTGATCGTAATGACGATAGGAACATTTTGAAGACGTCTAGAACCAATCCAAGACTCACCGCCCCTGCGATCAGACGGGAAGTTTTCTTGAATTCGCCATCTCCGCCATCCGTCTCGACCGTGAAACGACGTCTGAATGCTGCTGGAATCATGGGAAGACGTCCAGTGAAAAAACCGCTGATTTCTGAAAAGAATCGAGCCGCCAGGGTGAAGTGGGCGAAGGAGCATCACAACTGGACCCGTCAAGACTGGAACAAGATTCTGTGGTCCGACGAAAGCAAGTTCCTCCTCTTCGGGAGTGACGGAATTCAGTGGGTTCGTAGACCAATTGGGTCCCGATATCATCCGAAATACCAATTACCCACCGTGAAACATGGTGGAGGTTCCTGCATGGTGTGGGGCGCCTTCTCTGGAAGTGGCATCGGACCGCTTCATCGCGTGAACGGCATCATGGACAAGCACGTCTACAAAGACATTCTCCAGAACCAGATGTTGCCGCACTTGAGAGCCATGGGTCGTGGGAGTGTTTATCAACAGGATAACGATCCCAAGCACACTTCACTGTTCGTCAAGGGGAGAAAAATTGACAAGTAATTCGTATGGTTTTTGAAACTCAGGACTGGTTCAAGAGCCGTCGGGTCAATGTCATGGGGTGACCAAGTCAATCTCCGGACCTGAACCCGATCGAACATCTCTGGGAAGAGTTGGAGCGACGTTGTGCCAACAAAAGAGCCAAGAATTGCAACGAGAAGTTTGCTCAACTGCTGTCTGAATGGAATCAGATCCCCATGTCTACCATCGACACTTTGCTCAATTCTATGCAGAGAAGATGCCAGGCAGTGATTGACGCCAGGGGCTTCGCAACCAAGTACTAGGTCCCGAATATTGTTTTTAACAATGTTTTGTGTTGATAAAAAAATTTTTTTGTTGAGCTATGATTTTTTTAATTGAAAAATAGCAAAAAAATTCGATTTTTTTCGAAAATTCGTTTTTCTCGAAAAAAATTATTATTCTTTGAGCTAGCAACTTGAAATTTTGCCAGAACACGTATGTCTCTCTCAGAAAACTATGAAAAATTTGAATCGATATCGCACTTCAAAAAATTTATCCCCAAAAACCAAAAACTTAATAGACTTTTTGAGCGGTACTGTACCAAAGATCAGTGGCCAGCGCCAAAGTCGCCGGATCTGTCGCAAAATACAAAATGAAGGATTTTATGGTGTTTGGAACAAAGGGAAGGAACGTTAGGAAGGCACACCAGAGTATAAAAATGTCGGAATTCTGTAAAATCAAAAAGTAATTTTTTTCAGAAATAAAAACTGACATTTTGCTTATTTGTCTGGTTGAAGACACGCAAGAAAACAGCAAAATACATCAGAACACAGAGAAAACAACAAGAAGAGCTGACGACCAGGTCTTGCAAAGCGTCTCTCTGAAAAAGGAGCTCATTTAAAAGTTTATCCAAAGTTTCGCCCTCACCTGCATAAATTCTGAATCTGATCGCATCAACAAAATCCCGGTTCCAGCACTAACAAAAGAGAAATTATGATTTCCGGTGTAGAATATTGGCACAACAATGAAAGACGACGCTACCCATTCGGCCAGGTATATCGAGACGATAAATTTGGTTGACCATAACTGGAAAAATTGAGAAAACTATCAGAAATCACTACAGTCTTTGCAATAACCAGAATTTCCCTGAAGATTTTCGAGAATAAGTCGAAAGTTTACCTTGTTATAAAGCCAGGGAACCGAAATAATCGAAAACCGATTGAAAGCTGAGGCGACGTAGGCAAAAAACATGGTGTTCTTCATCCAAGTCTGCAGAAAATACATGGTATGAGCTAGGAAACTGTTGGTTTCGGGCTTGAATAAAGGATACATTGCGAACTTTCTCGGACGAGAAATCAGTTCGATGAAAAGAAACATCAAGGAGTCGGTTATCATCTGAAAGGTTGGCTTAGTTTGAAAAAAACATTTTCTAAACTTACATGAAGTAGTAAAAGTTTGAAATAAGATGATTTGAAGTCCTGTGGGTTCTGATGAATTATTAATGCGCACAAAATATAAAGCAAAAACGAAATCCAGGCAAATGCCATGAAAATCAGGTGAGAGGAAGGCACAAACTCGAACCACATTTTTCTGAAACTTCGAAAATCAATTCGAAATACAGATTGACAAAAGACGTCATCGAAAAGTTACAAAATTAATGTATAGCTAGGGTCCGCAAGCCATTTCTTCAGAACGATTCAAAAAATATGTTTTTCACATTGTTCGATAGAGGAGACTGTCCATTTTCATAATCCGTTTAGTTTTTGAAAAAAGGTCCACTAAGAAAAAAGTTATGGCCAAAAAACGAGCGCGCGCGGCGTACAACTGGAGGCAAAATCTCACGGTTTACCCGCTGCCGCACGCTTTCTTTTAAAATGTTTTTGCGCATTTCTGAACCGTTTTCGAATCGGTTTTCTGTTCTGAGAGGTTGTCCGAACTGAGCTCAATGTTTTGGTATGATTCTTTTGTATAACTCTCATAAGAATTTTTTTGATAAAAATATCAAAAAAACTACTTAGAAAAAAAGGTCAGAAGGAATTTTTCAGCTTATTTTTTTCTTTTTTTCTAATCAGAAAAAAATTATTTATCATTCGATTTGGAAGTAAGAAAAAAATGAAAAAAATAATGTTATTTCGAAATAAAAACAGGAAAAATGTGTAATTTGACTCCAAAAAAACGGCTCCTGCAACATTTAAAATGGCGCATCGGTGTGTTTGACGCAAACACAGCTACGAATGCTTGCACGAATTCTTCCAAAATTTCAAAAAAATTGCCATTTTTTCGAGGTTTTCAAAGCCGTCATTTTTTTCGCGTCGTTAGATTTTTTTCATAATTTTTTCATTGATAGAGTTTTGAACGCTTAATCACATAATCAAAATTATAGACGCGATCCTATTCTCTCATGCGTCAACGAGGCAGGCGAAAAAAAGGAGGTTTTGGTAAAAATCCAAATATAATTTGATTCGCTGTCCCAATAATTATTTTTCATTCTGAATTTTTTTATTTTTTTGAACACATTGTGAGTTTTAAAATCAAATAAAAAGTATACCTTGTCGCTGAAACTTTTTCGCAATTCAGCTTCAAAGTTTGGTGTCACTTTACAAGCTTCGATTTTTTTCGCGTCGTTAGATTTTTTTAAATTTCCACTCAAAAAATAAAGAAAGTGTTAATAAGTAACATACTCAAAAATTTGGAAGCGATCCTCACTTGGTTTTCTGAAACGCGACGATTTTGTGAAACTTGTCAGTTTTTTTCGAGTTAAATCTTACTTTTTTTCGCTTATTTTTTTGAAAAAAATACATAGTTTTAAAAAAATATTCAGCCCTGTAGAGCGTTGTCGATTACATAGATTAACAGAAACAGTTCATTTTTAAAGTGGGACTTTAGCTAGTATAAACGCCTCAAAACCGTTTTTGCAACAAAAAAATCGTCATTTTGGTGGCGGGAAGGGGCGGGGCTTTGCGTCCCCTATGTATAGCAAAATAAAAAGAAATGCCCACTGGCGGGTTTGAACCACCGACCTTCTGTTTACAAGACAGACGCTCTGCCACTGAGCTAAACGGGCTCTGTCCGACACTTTCCCCAATTTGATCCATACATCCTCTGCCCTTTTCGGGGCCGGATAACATATCGAATATGTTGGATTTACAAATA